>JAZHYW010050315.1:0-17960 GCA_037355805.1 Ixodes ricinus | reverse complement strand
GCTGTGCACACAGAGCGCGCTGGAATCCACGTTTCTTTTTTCGATAAGCAATGGAATCTCCCCCGTACTATGCATAAAACACAGTCAGAACCCCTTCTCCATGTCGCGACGAACAACCGAACGCGAGAAAAGTGACGCCGTGCGGACGGTTGTTGACGAGCGCTGCCGAGGCACGCCGACCGCTGGTACAGCTTCGCAAGCGTCCGAAGGGCAAAAAGATCGCAACGACAAAACACCGTCCTGAATGTTGAGCGCGCAAGCAGTAGTACTCGATATCCCACGCTCACATTTCACAGAGCGAGCGCATCACGAAGCGAAGGCATGTCGGCCTTCACTTCGTGATGACTACTTAATTTCTCTGCTTACAGCGGTGACATTTGTCCTGATGTTCGAAACTGCTCTCTCGCGAATGCACACGGGTTAAATGAACGGCCTAAGAGTGGGATAGAGCGTAACGGCAACAGTCCAGTACTCACCCCGGGAGCGGCGAACGAAGCGGCGTGGTGTCCGTCGACGGCCGCGTCGAAAACGATGGAATATGCACAAAAAAACGTAATATACAGAAGAAATACAACGCGCTGAACGAAATAGATACACTTATGAACAAGAAAAATACACTGGAGTAGATAAAAAAGGGGAGATTAAGGTTAAACAACGAAAATGAAAAGGACGTCTAGGGCGAGGTAATGCGATTCCAACGGAGAGCAGCCAGACGACGGGGGCCGAGAGAACACCGATCCCAAGATTCCTCGCGCGCGCGCCGGGGCGCTTGGGAGAGACTGCAAATGGTCTGTGTAACGAGGCAAAACTTTGCGTGAACAATGTGACGCGCGGCGATCCATTTCGCGGTGGACGCCGCAGAATGGGCGCGCTAAAAGCACGGCTCCACGATGAGATTCTGCTCGCTATTTTCAGTCGCGACGTCGCTACAGGCTGCAAAGCGCGGACCGAAGCTGAGATCGTGGACGTCGATGCACAGAATACCGCAAGTAGAATCGGGCATTGGCAAGTCGGTGATGGCCACTGATAGCAATGATCACCATCTTCTTGTATCTACTGTTTTCCCGCTTAGCCTACTTACCCCAGCCAATCTTCAAAAGTGTTTTGGGGCCTGCACTTACTTCATATCGCAATTACCGGGTCAACGTTTGGTTTACGGGCCGCTGTCGTTTGAACGAGGCTGACGACAAAAAAGCAGACAAGTTTGAAAAGAGCAGACGACAGTTCGAACGCATGCGCAATGAGCGTGCGGGCAAGAAGCACCGCGTCCCGCGTCAACAAACCATTGGAATCGTCACGTTGTCGCGGCGTCTATGTGAGTCTGCATACACTTTTGCGTTGGAATCGCCGATTCTCACGTCCTCATAGCAATTTCTTACCACTTTAATCGCCTCAGCGAATTTATCAAGGCCCTTTACGCCAGCTAAACTTTACGTAAACAATTTGACGTGCGGCGATTATCGCATGAACGCTGCGCCAAGAATGGACGCCAAAACTATGATGTAGATTGTTGGTCGCGACGTTGCTCGTGCTGGCAGAAGAGCGCAAGGCGTAGCGGCGATGACTTCCGGGACGTCGATACTGAAAAAAATCGTGGAAGCGGGAACAGACCAAGCGCAACAAGTCGGAGATAGATGGCCACTGGTACCAATGGTCAACATCACCTTGTATCTACTGTTTACACCGAGCCTCACTTAGAAGTCGCTTCGGGGCCTACAATGGACCTTTTTTCACATGTAATTTCCGATCGGCACCAGGCGGTGCGCTGCACGAACTAAAAATCGAGAGGAAGGGACCTCACCACGCACTACCAATCGATAATGGGAGCTACGCCACCAGTTTTGCCGTTCCCTTCGAGCAGCGGGGCGCCCCAACGGCGTCGTCACATTGGGCATCCGCGGCGCCCGCTCAAACGTCGGTGTTAGCTCTTTCCGTCCGCTTTCTTTTTTGCGGCAACACAACCATATGTATGCTGCAATTACGTTTGCTACTCGCTGATCTCACAGCCTCCTTCCGAATTTCCTCGATCTTTGGTGCCAACCGCCGCTTGGCATCGGGCGCTCGCGCGTGCGCAGAACGCTTCTCGGGAAAAGGTCCATTACTTCTTATTGCCCAATCGCCCGGTCAAAGTCATGGTCTACGGACAGTGCTTTTTGTTTTGAACGAGCAGACGATTAAGAGCAGACAAAAGAAGAAAGAAAGCCTTTGGCGATGGCGAAGTTCAGGCAATTGCCCGTCGCGTCTCCGGGAATTTGAAGACGTACCGACGTGCGTGGGTATCCGGACAACTTGGCGGTTTTTCTCTCGTTGATGTTGGAGACAAAGCAACACATCTGCCGACCACGTTAGCGTTGCCGCACAAGCATAATCGCAGTTCGACAAAGGCCCGTCGGCCTTTGCACGGCTACCTGCATTTCGACAGGGCCTGGACGAACGGAGTGGGGCAGAAACACACGAAAACCGATCTTCAAACCTTTTCCAGACTCTCTTAGGTACATCCCCGTCGCAGCATTTTGACGAGAAGGCAGGTTTTTTTTTGTCTAATTTCTTCAGCAAGGCACAGGGACATGCATGTCTCGCACGGCGACTTCTGCCCACCACTCCAGACGCGGAAGTGCGCGCCGACGCGCCACCACCGCGGCGTGACGTAGGAGAGTTGAGTTCGTGTGCAAAAATGGTGTCCAACAACGGAAGTGCGTAAGTCTCTAACGGGATTAAGGATTTCTTGCAAGTCAAACGGTGGCGCAAGCTGTGACAGCCGCTTACCATAATCCCGCGCACAAATAGAACAGGTCCAGAACAGCCGCGTCGCACAACTCAAGAGGGCACTCATGAAAGACACAACGGGCAGCATACAGCGTCTGACTGGCCCGTTTTTTTGTTTATTTTAGAAATATTACACTGCCCACCTGCACTACAAGAATCACGCCGCGAAAGTAATGTTCGCTGTCAGAGTAACCACCTTCCTCTTTGACTTGCTGAGGCCGAAGACTGATATAGATGTACGGGGACAATCAAGACAAGCTCAATCCAGCCCAACGCTTCTCCAGAGGGGAGAAAGAGCATGCGTTGAGGACAATTTCTGAATGTGGAGCCGGACTTGGCGCGGTGCCAGGTGACAGCAGTCGTATCGGTTCACTTTTCCGGACTCGCGGAGTCTTCCCAGCGGCAAAGGTAGGACGTCAGTTTGAACCACATCCGAAGACAACGAAGGCGAAAGAGAGCTCTGCTCAGCCAGCCGAATTGGACGTGAGAGGCTGACATTTACGAACCATAAGCACCACTTAAGATGACCGGCAAACTACACCATGCGGCAACAAACTCCAGTCGCCAGGCTCCAGACAACTGTCTGCCCCAAAGGTCAGACGTCCCCCTGACCAGTATAAGGTTTCGTCTCAGGGTGGAAGAATTCACCTTGTCAATGTAAAAGGCCACCATCATCAGGAACTGCGCAACCAGTGATGGGGCCAGAAAGCTTGTGTGCAAGCGCGCGAGAAGCGCTTTTGGGGAACGCACCGGCATGGGACCGCGAACTGAACGAACCTTGGGCCCAGCTGACCCTCATCCTATTTTTTTGCATAATGCTTGTTCGCAATTAAACCCATCATGACTTCTCGGACATAACATGAGCACGATGCACACAGAGCTACGGCGCGAGTGTTGCTGCAATTTTCTGAGCTTCGCGTCTTCCCCAAGCGTTCTTTTTTGCGAAGTCACCTGAATGCGCGCGTGAATCGCGAGGGCTTTGTTATCAAACTCATCGTCACGTTTATGCTCATCACTAATTCTTCACAAGGCCAGCGGACAGATTCCAACCCGGTGACGGTAGATCCGATCTGGCGACTCACCGCAAGGCATGCTATTACTTCCGTCGGCATGTGAAGGGTAAAAACATCTATCGTGCCACCACTCAAAATGCAGCATATCAAATTCCGAGAGCGCTACCTGCACAGACTACATTAATCTGCTCATGTATTCTTCTTGTTGTGGAAACTCGTAATCAAACACTTTACCGCCTTCGCCCTCGTTCTTCCGAGGAGGTACGTGATGGCCTGTGAGTATCCAGCTCGATTTAGCCACGGGTTCCAGCCAAGCATTGTAGCCCACCATAGTCAAATCTAGCAAGTTCTCCCATACCCACACCATTGTTTACCCAGACAGTTCTGCCGCCACAACCAGCCGGCATTTTATGATTTAAGCTGTTAGTCGGCGTCGTCAATGCCTGCAATATTTAAGAATGTTGCGCCTCTTAAGAAAAAGTCTATATAACAAATCGGAGGGCTTGTGAATGCCTAGATATTTTTGAGAAGGATTTTCGATACTTTGAATTGCACTTGCGCGCTAGGAGTGGCAGTTTCTACGTTCCTGCACCTTGAAGATACGCTGTGTGAAATGTTCTCGCGCATCCCGACTGTGTGTTAATTTGTTTTACCTTTTAGAGTTTTTAAAGTAAAGTCTTTTGTTGTGGTAAGTTAACATCTGTCTTCGTGTCCTTGCTTCGCTCCTCACAGACAGTACGTTCACCTAGGCGTAGTCCTATTTGTCCGGTCAGCGGTCCGATCAAATGCAAAGTCGTTTAAATGAGAATTGAACTTTTTTAGAAACTATGACAGCTCTCAACCTCTAAATTTGATAGACATTGTTGAAAAAGGTCAAACAACATGAAAAGATATCCGCAGTTACTGCTGGTATTTTCTTTTTATTAAATAGCGAATAAGGCAATAGGAATTAAATTAAAAGTGGAACCCGGAAGTCAGGCATTTATTGAATTAGATAAGGCTACACTGTATCGTCGTAGTAGCTGACTGCGACTGGTTTAGCATCGATGTTAACGACTTCGTCATCCTGCTGCTCGGGAGCTGGTTTGGCATCAGCGTCTGAAGTCGGTCCTCCGGAAGGCTGAGCGACCGGTTCAGCGGCAGGTTCTTCTGCAGGTTCTGCAGCTGGTTCAGCAGCGGGTTCAGTAGCTGGTTCGGCAGCGGGTTCAGCAGCCGGTTCCGCAGCCGGCTCGGCAGCGGGTTTAGCAGCGGGTTCAACATCGGGTTCGGCGACCGGTTCAACAGCTGGTTCAGCAGCAGGTGCCAGCAGCTGGTTCCGCAGTGGGTTCCGGAGCGGGTTCGGCAGCTGGCTCAGCGGCTGGTTCAGCAGCTGGTTTAGCAGCTGGCTTCGCAGCGGGTTCTGCAGCGGGTTCGGCAGCGGGTTCGGCAGCGGGTTCGGCAGCGGGTTCGGCAGCGGGTTCAGCAGCGAGGTTCAGCAGCCGGTTCAGACGCTGGTTTAGAGGCCAGTTCAGCAGCTGGCTCAGCAGCCGGCTCCAGCAGCCGGCTCAGCAGCCGGCTCAGCAGCCAGCTCAGCAGCCGGCTCAGCAGCCGGCTCAGCAGCCAGCTCAGCAGCCGGCTCAGCAGCGCGGCTCAGCAGCCAGCTCAGCAGCCAGCTCAGCAGCCGGCTCAGCAGCCAGGCTCCAGCAGCCGGCTCAGCAGCCAGCTCAGCAGCCGGCTCAGCAGCCGGCTTCCAGCAGCCGGCTCAGCAGCAGCTCAGCAGCCGGCTCAGCAGCAGGTTCGGCAGCGGGTTCGGCAGCGGGTTCGGCAGCAGGTTCGGCAGCGGGTTCAGCAGCTGGCTCAGCGGTGGGTTCCTTTGCTGGCTCGAAACATGACCAGTTTCTGAGGCGGGCTGCGGATCAGTTGGCCTAACGATCTCCTTGACAACCTTCTATTATTATCTTTTCGGTCTGAACTTCTTCAGGTTCAGCAGCGGGTTCAGTAACGGGTTGAACAGCGGGCTCGGCGGTCGGTTCAGCAGCTGGTTCAGCAGCAGGTGGCAGCTGGTTCGGCAGCGGGTTCCGCAGCGGGTTCGGCAGCTGCTCAGCGGCTGGTTCAACAGCTGGTTCAGTAGCCGGTTCAGTCAGCTGGTACAGTGGCCGGTTCAGCAGCTGGTTCACCAGTGGGTTGGAGAGCTGGTTCAGCGGCCGGCTCTACAGCTGGCTCAGCAGCCGGTTCGGCAGCGGGCTGGGCAGCGGGTTCGGCAGAGGGTTCCTCAGCTGGTTCAGCAGCCGGTTTCTTGACAGGCTCCACGGCTGGTCCCTCAGCCGGTTCCGCAGCAGGTTCTTCGGCAGGTTCTCCAGCGGGTTCTTTTTCGGGCTTTGCAGCGGGTTCTATAGTCGGTTCAGTTGCCGGTTCCTTCACAGGCTCAACGGTGGCATCCTTTGCTGGCTCAGAAACATCATCAGTTCCGGAGGCTGGCTGCGGATCAGTTGGCTCAACGATCTCCTTGACAACCTTCTTAATTATTATCTTTTCAGTCTGAACTTCTTCAGGTTCAGGTGCAGGTGTTGTTTCCTCGGGCGTTATGATCTTTGGTCTAGGCTTTATCGCGGGAGGACGAGGCAGCTCAGTGCATTGTGCCCTCCACTGCCAGTCACATACGTTTAATAGTTCGTTGAAATGAAGACCCGGTGGACACTCCATCAGCACCGGTGTACCCTGAGAAAAGGAAACACCGATGAAACCCATGTGTTTGCGTTGAATATGCGTTTGGCCGAACAATTTTGCCCAGGTTTTATTAGAAATACCTTCAGGTATATTTTATGGCTGATTATTCAGAAATGCAATAATTTCGTTTTGTTTCTAGTATGTAAATGGCGTTGCGCTCGTTACTGAGTAGCCATGTTCGTTTTTCCACCATGTTGTTTTTTATGTCGTTTTTCATATTTGCGTCATGGTATGATATTGTTTTCAATTTATTTAAATGAGTTGTCTGACGCAAAAACAAATTGGAGGTGTAGGCCAGAGAAGTAGATTATTTACTAAAGTTGTTTAATTATTCCACTTATTAATTAATATATTCAATTTGATTGATGGACCATAGGACCGCCCATTTAGCATGACCGGCTTGTTCTAAAGTGTCGATGGCATTGTCGTCAGACTGCCTCCACACTGGCGTACCAACTTGTTTCTGAGTGGGGGGGGGCAAATGACCCCCCCCTGAGGACCGGGGGCGGTGACCTTGGTACCCCTTGGGCGCCGCCAGCCTGTGTTTACCCTGCCCAGTGGCGGCTAGTTTCAGAGCGGGCAAAACACATGCCTTGCCCCCCCCCCCCCTTTGAGAACTGGGGTGGGGGGGGGCAAGCGCTCTCTTGCCCTCCGGTTGGTACCGCCCATGTTCTTCCATCTCCTCTCGAGGTGCTTTTTCTTGTTCCTTACACCAACTCAAATCTTTTACCTCATGCCATGGCGCTGGCCCTTTGGGTCGCACCTCCGGTTTGGGGTGTAGAAAAAATCTTAATGTAGGATGGCCATTACTACGCTAAGGAATATTCCACCCCACAGTGTGTAAAAACGCTACTCCATATAATTATACCCATGTCTTCACCCGTTCAGAATCACTCTTTTGACCTAAACAACTCTTCTCAATCGTAGAAGATAGTGTCGTTTTATTGAACACTCTTTTCTTTTGAAGGGTGAAGAAAGAGCGTGGATAAGTGTGATATGGAAAAGTGTGGTGAAACACTTTTTTTGAAGGGTGCTTGTTATATTTTACATCCACTTTGGCTGAGGTTGTTTAGCGCGATCGCGAATTTCAGCCTCCACCAACATTTTACACCAACGTTCGTTTGCACCTCCTCAGACGGTCAAACACAAAATTGCAGCTCATGCAATGAACCCGATGACATAGACCATATATTTTGGACCTGCCCAGCACATGAAGATCAGATAAAGACGCTACTAGAAACCTTGGGAAAACTTTACATCAACGCCAGCACAACACAAGAACTCCTATTCCCGAGAGGAACACGGGCCAAGCGGTCCGCTGCACTCTAGGCGGTGCCTAACTTCGTGGATGAGGCAGGACTCTCTTCTTGACTTTGAAAATAACAGCCTGATCAGCGCAAATCACAACAACGAGAACCCGCCCTGATTATTTTATGCGGTCTGCCAAAGGGCCAATGTACAGTTTTTTGCATTTTTTACCTATAACTTTTCCCCCTCTCCCCCTCCCTGTAGGACGAAAAAGCTGACCCGGCCTACGGGAGACTAACATTTCGTTCTATGCGCGTTTCCGTTTCCTTCCTTTTAATTAGATTTATTTTCTTTATTAGCAAAACAAACAACAAATATTGATGACTCCAAAGTAACAAATCTGTAGACTTCATAATTGTGAAGCGGTAAACTTGCAAATTTGTATATTTGCATACTCGAGCAGACACCACGGTCATAATTTTTCTCTCCTGCGAGATTAATTGTGTATGTATTTCCTGTTATTTTTATTTTTGTGAAAACAATATGTGATGCTTGTTGTTTTTAATCTCGCCGCTGGTAAATCGACATTCCTGGGTTGCTGCTACGATTTTCCGCATCTTAATTTTGGCTCTTCATTACCATTTTAAGCGTGTTACTTTAACACTTTAGGCTGTTAGTTCTGGGAGAAGTTGGTTTGCACACTTATGGCGCATTCCACACTGGAAGCGGATCCGCTTTCGCAGAAGCGGTTGCGGATGCGGTTCGCGAGCGACCCCGTTCAGACACACCGAGAGGAGGTTGGCGGTTTCTCGGCGATCACGCTTTATCTTTTGAGACTTGCGTTTGGCAACCCTCTTTTACAATCCAAAATCCACTTTAATTCACTTTTCAAAGCCAAACTTTTGCTATTTTGCACTCTGAAGATTTTTTCTCCGGGATGTTCGCACGCATCACGAGCTCAGGCAACGAAAAAAAAAAAGCATGGACCTGCCAAACTCGCCTTTGATTCCCTCGACCTCTCCCACAAGCAAAGCCCAGCTAGAGCGCGCCTTGCTGACTCAGAACAGGATGTCCCCGACCTTTTCTTCGAAGTGGTTTTCGGAATAGAGGCCAGTTTTCCGCCCTCGTTGTTCGCTCTTATCATTTTCGAAGTTGTGAGCGGTGGGGTAGACCGTGGTGCGGGGGAACGTGTTCGGAGGCGCTAGCCGCCGGTCGTGGCTTCGTTGGTGGCGAACTTTCCTCTCGTCACTCGCGCGTCGATCGAGTCTACTGTTTGTTTGACATTGAGCTCAAATAAACGCCGTATGGATTACCTCTGCACTGTCTGGTACGTACAATTTATTCCTTGAGTAGGTTCCCTTCATTTATTTTAATAGTTGTAAACGTTACAAGTCGAGCTAGCCAGGTACCCTGCCCGCTCCGCGGTGATAAGTTGGCTACGCAATCAAGCTCACGACGTCTCAATCGGCCTTCGTGGTAGCAATGCACGGTGTCGAAAGCTTTCAATAGTTCACGCGACTATCTTAGTGGGTAAAAAAGCTGACATTTCGGTCCATCGGGGGCTGGTTCCGACGTTCTACGGGCAGAGACTAACAAGGCAGCGAGCTTGGGCTGTGGCACTTGGAATAAAAAACAAACTCTTACCCGAACCAAATCACAGGTGCGAAGCCCGTTAAAATTACGAGTCAACGCTTTTCGCGGCGGATTCAAGTGACGCACGTGAACATCAAGTTTCTCCGTTGATTTGTCTGCTGTAACGCTAGGACTACAGCGCCTTGGACGCCTCACCAGCTACAGGTGCCATCTTGTTTCGAAAGTCACTGACCTCACGTCAGCGTCGCGTTGTGATTGGTTGCCGCTTTGCGGTTCGTGAAAGCGGTTGGGAGAAATCGGTCCCGAAGCGGTTGGCAAAACGCGCTCGAACCGAAGCGCGTTTCTT
Organism: Ixodes ricinus; assembly: GCA_037355805.1. NCBI lineage: Eukaryota > Metazoa > Arthropoda > Arachnida > Ixodida > Ixodidae > Ixodes > Ixodes ricinus. The sequence goes on along the minus strand of JAZHYW010050315.1, from coordinate 8,288 downwards.
CGGTTGGAGCGCTCCAGCCGAAGCGCGCAACTCTCCACAAATGTTTGACCAATCGATCAAACATTTGTGGAAGTTGCCTTCTGACTACTTCTGAAGTAAAGAACAAAAAACCGATTCCGCCTGCGTGTCCTAATTGTTGTGCAAAGAAAAAGAAAAAAAAAGAAAAATAAATATTGGCATTTTTGGAACCCCTCAACTCACTCCCAGTTTTCAGGGTCATACCTGGTCGCACTCCTAGTAATGTTATTCGGGGTGCCGTGTAGGTTCCTGTGGGCTCTCGGAGAACGTTTACTCTCCCTATCTCTGATGATATTAGCGGTCGTTATGCTGCAGCTTCGAGCCGAGCAAGGTTACGTAAGCTTCTCGCCGTAGTTGTTTCGGCTGCCACTCGCGGCTGCAGATGGGGGAAAAGCTCGACTACTGCATCGCGATTATGCAGCGGAATCGCGAATGAAGGATATGTTTTCTCTATACTCCGGGAGACGATAAACAACATAAAAATGACGAGATGCTAATTTGTTTTTTTATATCTTAAAATCGTTGCGCTTTTCTAATACGTTTTAGTGTCTATGTTGTTTTGGTAGAAACATGCCTTCTTGTTAAAACGCCGTATGGTTGTGTAGACTGGGGCTGCGATAAAATAACTAGGGAATGTGTCAAGGTTACTTTTCATTTGCTTCCTTTTTGCCTGATATGTCAGAGAACGTGAATAAGTTCTGTAAAGAAGGAAAACTAGACACCGTCCGACCATGAGCGCCTGGGAAGTATGAACTTTGGGGTGACTTTACAAATAATTGTTATCGTAAAATAAATTTTCATTGTTTCATAATGAAGGCCGGGTAATTATCATGTGTTCAAGACTTCCGGACCACGCTCAGCGTGTCTTCAAATTCGAACGACAGCCTTCACGTTGACCACGACAACAGCCCGTAGACCACATCAAGGTTAAGAGCATCGTCGACAAAGTACTCGCGACAAGAAGTAACTCTGGGCCTCTAAATACTTGTAAACTAATAGTGTGTCTGGAATAAATCGGCTTGGCGTAAACAGTTTGATCAAGGTAATGTCCACTGTAAGCGGTGGCAACCGCCGACATGTTGTGTCTGGTTTAACTAGGCTGATTCTGCGTGCAATTTTCAGATTCGGCTTCATTGTGCGCTTTTATTTTTTTGCTTACACAATGACGTAGGAATTTATAATTTTAGCTTGCAAAGCCTCATCATGTGAATCAGGCTTTAGCCTCAATTCTTCCGCCACCATGCGCGATGAATCGCCGTGCGTAACATTATTCAAGCGAAGTTTTGTAATGCAAAGAGCATTGTTCATTTTTATCGAGCCACTAAACTAGAAAAAAATTGCGAGGAAGATGTAAAAATAAAATGTCAACCCTAAAAAAAGAAATGCCGATTTACATACACATCGAATATCGCATCCCATTTGTTCGTCCATGCAAGACGCAGCGCTTTTTGACCACACCCTATAACCCATGCACTGCACCGCTAACGTACAGCCAGGGCAAATCGACTGGTTTGCAAACATGGGTTAGTGTATAGCTTTACCTGTTAAACCTTCACCTGACCGGGGCAGAGAGGAGAGGGGAGGGTGCTGGTGACGTCACTGTATCGACAGTTGCGCTTTGTTGCCAGAAAAATTTTATTAAAAGTACAATCTCATCATACCTCAATTCCTAGGGCTTTAAAATCGTAGAAGTTTGTAGCAAACAACCACAATTTAGTTGAGACAGCAGTCTTTGACTTTTAGCCCCGCTCTCTCGGCTAGGTTTCACCAGGGTTGTTTTTTATTTCATTTTTGTTTTGCAGAATTAACTTTCTAAGGAACATTTGTTGTTTTTCAGCTGTTTATTTATTTTTTATTGGACTGAAACCGCAAAGCCAACACGCGAGCAGATTGATGCACTTTACATTTCATTCCTTTACCTGCCTCACCATGTTATTCATGATGTCCTACATGACTGGTACCAAACTTTACAAGAAAGTGAGCGTTTTCTAAGAGTGAAACCAACTGTGTGTTGTTAACATGCGTTTTACCAAAGTGCACGAAAAGATTTTCAGTGCGCCTTGTTATTTAATTAATCCATCCTAACTAGATAACCTTCTAACTATTCGTCTAAGGACCGAGGTGTGAATTGGAAAGCTATAGAGGGCATTGAAAAACACCGACCTAAAGTGTTTGCTAAATGATATGCTTTGCGCGCTTCTTTTTTTAACCTAAAAAATTAAGCTAGCGAAAAAAAAACAACATGAAAACGCGCTTGCGCGTCGTTCTTGTAGAGCTCTAAAAAAAAAAAAGGAGGGGTGGGAGGGTGCAGCAATGTACGGACTTCGGTCAAACACCTGTGGAGTTGCCCTCTGACACTTGTAAAGTACAGAAAACTGATTTCGCCTCGCGTGTCCTAGTTGTTGTGTAAAAGAAAAGATACATATTTGCATTTCTGGCACCTCTCAACTCACTCCCAGTCTTCAGGGTGGTCACACCTGGTCCCCTCCTGGTGATTTAATTCGGGATGCCTTGTAGCTTCCCGTGTGCTCTCTTGGAGGACGCTTCTATCCCTCTATCCCTCTGTCTGCTGATATTGGCAGGCGTTACGCTGCAGCTTAGAGCCGAGCGAGGTCACGTAAGCTTTTCGCCGTAGTTACTTCGGCTGCCAGTCGCGGTTGGAGGAGAGGGGGGGTGGGGGAGCTCGACTTTTGCTTTGCGATTATGCAGCGAAATCGCGACAATTTTAAACAAAGGAGATGTTTTCTCTATCCTCCGAAACGTGATAGACAACGTAAAAATGACGAGATGAAAATTATTTGAATCTTAAAATCGTTGCACCCCCCCCTTTTAAGGCCCTGTAACACTGATGCAATAATAGTTGGACTACTCTATCGGGCAACACGACGAAAACGTGTTTCTGGCGACTCTGTCACATCGCGGAAACAACAGCAGTCAGACAACATGTTGCTGCCGCCCGGCAACCCTGCTGGCCGATTTGCTGTCCGACCACTCTGTCACATCGCACTGACAGGATGGCCAACACGGGGAACACTCGGCCACCTTGATTTGTTGACCTTCGTTCGTGTGCGGCGCAGCCTCGTTGGAAATGTGATTCAACAAAGTGCTAGTGCGTTCGAAGGGCCAGAAATTACCACGGGACGACATCACCTAGTGACTGTGATTAGAAACCTTGGCACGCGGAGTATTTTACACCCTTCATTTGATCTAAATATTCTTTATTCACTTATGAAGCAGATAGCCCTAGCCGAGGAAAGCGAGACCGCTGAGATAAGCTTCGGATTTACGCCCCCGTATGAATTGTTTCTGTCACGTTCTTTCTTTCATGCAATTCCTATCTCTGCTACAAAATTGAGTAAGCACCGGAAGTACCCCAAAGCGTTTCTTTGTAACTAAACTAACAGTGCTTAAAAACTGGAGACAGCAACACGATTGGCCTTTAAAACAATCAATGGAATACAAATGTTGGAACTATTCAAAAGTGCGCGAGGACATCGAAAAAAAAAGGAGCAAGCACGGGACCAAAGCTTTGGAGCTGCGACGACCACGGCCGCTGGATCACGAGCTGGGCACGAGGGAAAAGAGGAAGATGCGATGTCTCCCGAACCACGACGACAATTCTGTACCCGATGTTGGACCATTAAATTAGTTTGTTTTTATTAAATCGAAACATCGACCTTAGACGAAAAAAATATGTCAACATATTTTTCAACACTGTTTATTTGCCTACCCCGTGTTATGTGATCGTTTTATTCCCAAAACGGCCTAGCGATTTTTGAATAAATTTAGGTGTCTGGTAGCGGCTGCTCCAAGTTCCAAGCATCAAGAACCGCGATCAGAGCAGCCGTTTTAATGCTTTAATACTTTGCTTTCATGAATTATTTATGGTGTGCTTTATCAGCGGATGAGTAGGCATGCCATTCTTATTTACTTAACTGCTAACATTTTATTTTATTATAATGCCAAGAGCAGGTCTCTTGGCAGTTCTAATTTCAACACCAGTCTAAACGTTCACGACCGTAGCTGTGACCATATCAACAATCGCTTTCCGTAATTATGCAGTAGTAAATATTCACCAAATTATTTCAACTGCATTGCCAGCCTTAATTATTGTTAAATAACGGTTTCTAAGCCTCTTATTTAAGTAAGCTCTTAAAAGAGACATTGATAAGGAGCTGGCTATGCCATTGAGGCTATCTGTGTTCTTCGCGTTGCCGTGCCTGAATTTGCTCAGCCAGCTACGTTGCCCAGGACAAGTTGCTGCTGTTTTTGTTGCCAAAAGTTGTCATAAGAGCGGGAACGTTTTCGTTGTTTTCCATGTATGTGCTGCTGTTGTCGCGAGGTGACAGGAATGTCGGACAACATGGGAGCGAGCAGCAAGTTCCTCGACTGTTGGGCAACATGTTCTGCTGCTGCTGTTGCCGTTGTGTGGCGTCGGTGTGACAAGGCCTTTAGACGTGCTCTGAAAGGACGATGTTTACTTGCGACACTGTCCCACTGTCCTAGAGCAGAGGCTTTGCGGCAACAGGTGTTCGCGCCCATCTTCGGGGACAAGCGCCAGCATCGAAGCCCTCTCTCGGACGGCTCGCCAGTGATAAAATGGACGTCGCTCCTTCAGATCCCGTCTACGAACACTGCAAGGGCAACGCCTAGGCACATTGTCTTATGTCTTTTTTAAATTTTGTGGGCAATTTATTTAGCCTAAAAAGAAGAGCACAAAGCGTATCACGAGTGTCTAATTTTCTATTTCTCAATGCGCTCTACGGCTCTCCCAATTCATACCTCGTTTCTTAAACGAATAATTAAAAAGTGTTTTAATCAGTCTCAACTGAAAAAAAAAGATAACTAGGCTTACCAAAAAATTTCGCGAACTTTCGTAAGACGCTTGCCGAACAACATGCAGATGGTTTCACTTCCACAGAGCGCTTCATTTTTTTAAAGTAGTATGAATAATGTTTAATGAATAATACGTTAACTTTTTCTATGATATTTGTATGTTGACCCTTTATGAACTGAAGGTTTTTTTACAAAATGTCTTTAAGGCTTTGTTATAATAGCGTTCAAGCAACAGAATACTTTAATTAAACAAACGAAGAAGAAAAAACGCACATTCAGTACATTGAGGCCGACTTGAAGCCACAGCCTTGGGGCGTTGAGTTACGTAACCGAAGCGGACTGCTGCCGACGTTTATTATGTTTGAATGAAGTTGCAATCACTATCTAATTTTACTACGTTATAAACATTTGCATTAATGGGGGCAGTGATGTTGAAGACTGAACACTCAATGTCGTAATTTGCTCTGTTCTATCATGTTCAGAATAAAACCTGATTATGGCAATGATAACAAACAAGAAAAGCCTACGTAACGTAAGGATTGTCAGAAAGCTAGCCAAGGTATTCGCAGGTTATTTCTGACGGCAAAGTTGATGCATCATGGGCGGTCTCTGCAACATTGTTTTTAGTTTTCCGTTCTCGTCAGGAGATAATGCGTCGATGGTTGTTTACATGATCTGCTGATCATGTCGCCTCACCTGCACGCATTGGAAGAAAGTGGAGCAGTTGAATGGATTGGGTATGTAGGTAACGTTGTCGTCTTCATGATCCACCGGCGGGCAGCCCCAGAACCGACCTTGAACCTGGGATAGCTGCAGCAGTGCAGTACAGGCGACGGCCACGGCGAGTGTGAGTGCTTGCATCCTCCTGGAAAGCTGCAAGAGTAGCGGTAGTTCGATCTGGGTTTCTCTAGAAGCGAAAGCTGTGAAAGCGTCTTCGCATGGATTTTGTACATATGTACTCATATAGCAGCACGATGCATCTTTATTGGCGCATCGTTTTACAGTCTCATATTTGTAATGTGGATTATGAGATAGTGCACATTAACGTCACTGATGCATGTAGTTGAACACAAGACTAATCCTTAGTACTTTTTATCCTATAACGTTTTTAAAATCTTACCTAGTTATCCCTTTAAATAGTGACAAATGCTGAGTTGAATAATCCGTTATCAGCAAATCCTGGCTACTGGCCTGCCCGGTCGCGTTAAGAATCAAGGATTTTGAAATCAATCCTATCCAAAAAAGCTATTTTAGAAATGCAAAAATTAATATTTTGCAAACAAAGAAGTCAAGATTTTTCGTTTTGTCGATTTGCTCTTTGGAGAAGTCGAAACAGTCAAAGCGAGCGATAAAATTGCATAGCATACTTTAAAACATATACTGGAAAAATAAATGTGAAGATAATGCAAAATGTTCTCACAGCACAAACATTAACGGAACGATACGCAAAATTTCTTTAAAAATTATCAACGTTTCCTAACTGGTTTAACGTTTCACATTTTGTTTGTCTGCATGATCATTTTATGCCACAAAGATAGGTTTGCCAATCTAGGGACTGAACGTTTTGAGGGAAAGGTTATTCGACGAAATGGCTGTCCTGCAACGGAGGCGAGACAAAACAATATATTTTGGTGGTAATTTAGCGCACGTGTCATTCATACACGAACCGCTTGGTTTTGATTTGAGAATTACAGGTTATTGCTTTACCAAAAAAAAAACATTTTAGAAGTAAAGCAAATAAAATATTCTTGGAGATGCAAAGCTGTCGGAACGCAATCGGTTGGAGTATTTTAACTTTACCGTGTGCTGAGAAAGCTCTGTACTAGCAGTTGCCGAGGTGAAGGCCTTCCAGAATCATTAGGCAGTGAAATAAATGGAACTTAGCGCAAATAGTGACTTCATTGTGTCAGTACTCCCTACCGGTATTCCGAAGTGTCTTAACAGCATTCGAATAAAAGATCGGAGACCTTATACGTATTCGCTATCTTAGGCGCAAGCGAGTGCTTTTTTAATCCATTTCTGACTCGACAGCTTCTTTAGTACTTCCACGGTTGTATACAAACGGACCACTCGTCCGTTAACAATGTCCCGCATATCGTGCTCTTATTTTTAACGTTGCACAAAAGCACAATTACCGAGCTAGCTCAACGAGGGTAAGCATTATCAAATGCGTTCTAAGCAAGGAATGTCTAAGAATGCACTTCTCAAGTTGTCGTCGAAGATGGGGCAACAAGAGCCATGATAGACTGCGTTTTGTGACGAAAGGTGTCTTCCATTCGCTCTGAGCGGGACTGATTGGAACACTGTGATTGCTTGTATTGTTACGTGGGGTCCGGCACCCCGTGATGTAACTAGATTTTGTCTTCGGGTTTGCTTTGCTTTGTTGTTTTTTTGTAATTTAACGCGCAGCTGCAGGAAACTATGTGCTACATGTATATATGTATTGTTCTTGCTATTGCGCAAAACATGCGTACGATAAAACCTAAGATTGAATCCCAATTCGTGTAGGTGTAGGTTACGGTGGAATCTTACAAACGCAAGGAAAGGCGCAATATGGAAAGGGTCTATAGTAAACATCATTGATATCCGGCTGATATCCGACAGGTAGGGATGTTTTGATCATATATAATTAATTTTGTTTCTTGACGCGATCTCAACAAACAGCTTGTGCGCTATAATACCAGAAATATTTTGTTTATATCTTTATTTGTGATACTGGGTGATTATTTTATGTTTTACTGCCTCGAGGTATTTTTTATATAATTTGAACTCACGAAGCAAGTGTGGGTTGGTTGTGTTGTTTTAACAGGTTTCTCTTGGTTACCTACATTATGTATTAGATTGAACTGTTATTAATATATGATGGATATCCTGAGCTACACCGTGAAAAACTCGAAGGGACCATGAAATTAAATTTCAGCTATGATAAATTGGGATTGTGCTAATCGTATATCATCTAGAGCGCCAAAATAAAGCTGGTACACGAGCGTAGAAAGCCTGAATCCTGCGTTTCGGTACAAAAGTGTAAAAATATAACGGACTATTTCGTGCCTCCTTTCCTTCGAAAGTTCCCTGCTTTTTCACTTTGATGCATCCGCGATGCCCCAGCACGTAGGCGAACCCAGCTCACTCATTAAACACGAAAACTGCGTAACTCTGCCGTATGCGCTCGTCAACGATCAAACCGTCGACGAATATACGAATTCCCGTTCGTGGCCAGTGAGTGCTGTGACGGCCCTTATCACTTGAGGATGGCAAGTTTCACGGTGTCTCAAAACGCACGGTGGAAGCTTGGAGTCATCGCCTCAGTGCCAAAGGACCTCACGGCCACGTGATATATTGTTTCGCTTTTTGAGTTGCGGATTAAAGCTAAGGCTTTAAGAAGTTAGAAATACTTTCTATGGTCCATTTAGCGATATATACCTTCTTTCCTG
>JAZHYW010050314.1:0-14848 GCA_037355805.1 Ixodes ricinus | reverse complement strand
ATGATCGTATTCTATGAGATTAATTTATTAGAACAAGGCAAATAAAAAATGAATACCCTAGTGTGAATTACTGGATCATACGATAACGTTTACAAGGTACTATACTCAGCCTTTTATGCTTCACATTGTCGCCGCTGCGTGCGTAGTCTGACGGATGCTTGTGCTGTGATATGCCGCTAATTGCATTCGATAGCCTTGCATCTCTCAGAATATTTTATTTGTATTACTTCTAGAAATTTTTAAAGCAATAACCTTTAATAATGAAGTCAAAACCAAGCGGTTCGTTAAGAAAGACACGTGCACCAAATGCCACAAAAATATATTATTTTGTCTGCTTCCGTGGCATGACTGCAGTTTTGTCGAATAACATTTTCCTCAAAACGTTCAGTGGCTGGATTGACCAAGCTATCTTTGTGGCATAATTGATCGCAGACACAAAAGGTGGCCAGCTAAGAAACGTTTATAATTTTTTTTAAAGTTTACGGATCATTCCGTTAACGTTTGTGCTGTGAGAACGTTTTGCATTATCTTCGCAGTTATTTTTCCAATATATTTTTTAATAAGTGATATGTGATTTTATCGCTCGCTTTGATTGATCTGACTTCTCTGGGAGGAAATCGGAAAAACAAAATTTTACACCTTTATTTGCACAATTTTCATTTTTGCAGTTCTAAAATAAATGTTTTCGTTAGGCTTGATTTCAAAATGCCTAGATTCATAACGCCACCCTGCATGCCAGTAGCTAGAATTTGATGATAAAGGATTATTCTACTTATCGTTTGTCACTATATAATAGGATATGTAGGAAATATTTTAAAACAAATATCGGCTACAGGTACTGAGGATAACTCTCGGTGGTCAATTACATGCGTCAGCAATGTTAATGTGGATTACCTCATGCTTCATGTTACAAACATGAGAGAGTAAACCGATGTGCCAGTCAATATGCACTGTGTGCTATATGAGTACATATGTACAACATCCATCCAAAAACACTTTCACAACCTTCGCTTCTAGAGCAACCCGGATCAAAGACAGCTACTCTTGTTGCTTTCTAGGAGGATGCAAGCACTCACACTCGCGGTGGCCGTCGCCTGTACAGCATTGCTGCAGCAATCCCAGTTCACGGTCTGTTCTGGGGCTGCCCGCCGGTGGATCAAAAAGACGACAACGTTACCTACATACCCAATCTATTCAACTGCTCCACTTTCTTCCAATGTGTGCAGGTGAGGCGACGTGATCAGCAGATTAGTAAACAACTTTCGACGCAATATCTTTAGACAAGAAGGGAAAATGCAAACAAGGTTGCAGAGACCACCCATGATGCACAACTTTGCCGTCAGAAATAATCTGCAATTTCCTTGGCTAGCTTTCTGACAATGCTTACATTACGTAGGCTTTTCTTATTTGATATCATTGCCATAATCAGGTTATATTCTGAACAACATGAAAGAACAGAGTTAATTACGACATTGAGTGTTCAATCTCCAACATCACTGCCCCCGGCATGGGCGTACCAACCGGGGAGGGGGGGGCAAGAGTGGCACTTGCCCCCTCTTCTCAGAGGGAGGGGTAAGCCATGTGTTTTGCACCCCCCCCCCCTGAAACAGCCGCCACTGGGCAGGGGAAACACTGCTGGCGGCGCCCGAAAGATACCAAGGGCATCACCCCCGGCCCTGGGGGGGGGGGGGAGGAGGGGAGGGGGAAGGGGTTTGCCCCCCAATCAAAAACAAGTTGGTACGCCACTGGCCCCCGGTTACTGCGAATGTTTATAAAGCAATAAAATGAGATAGTGATTGCAACTTCATTAAAATATAATAAACGCTGGCAGCAGTCTGCTTTGGTGACGTAATTGAACGCCCTAGGGCTGTGGCTTCAAGGCGGCCTGAATATGCTGAATATGCGTTTTTTTTTCTTATTTATTTGTTTTATTAAAGTGTCATGTTGCTTGAAAGTTATTATAACAAAGCTTAAAGACATTTTGTAAAAAATTCCATGGGGTCGTAAAGGGGTCAAGATACAAAATTTATACAAAGTAAAGTATTATTTATACAAGACTTTTGTATGGTGGTGTCTAGAAATAACTTGCACGAAACTTCTAAAAATGGGGGGTTCCACGGAAGTGAAACCATCTGTATGGCGTTAGCAAGCACCTCACGATAGTGCGCAAAACTTTTTGGTGTGCGAAGTTATTTTTTTTTCAGTTAAGGCTAATTAGAAAACTTTTTAATTATTCGTTTAAGGACCGAGGTATGTATTGGAAAGTCATAGAGCACATTGAGAAATATACAATTAAGGTGTTTCTGCAAGATACGCTTTGCGCGCTTCTTCTTTTTTAAGCAAAATGGAATGCCCGCGAAAAATAAAAAAGGACCATATGACAACGCGCCTACGTGTTGCGCTCGCAGGGTTCGTAGACGGGATCGGAAGGAACGAAGTCCACCTTAACACTGGCGAGCCGTCCGAGACAGGGCTTCGTGTTGGTGCAGGCCCCGAACATAAGCGCGAGCACCGGCTGCCGCAAAGCCCTGTCTAGGACAGTGCCACAGGGATAAAGTAAACATCGTTCTTTCAGAGCACGTCTAAAGGCCCTGTCACACTGAGGCTACACAACGGCAACAGCAGCAGTAGAACATATTGTCCAACAATCAGGCAACTTGTTACTCGCTCCCCGTGTTCTCCGGCATCCCTGTCAGCTGTTTTATCGTTGTCAGCGGGATTAGTGGAGAGTAGTTACATCGCCGAAGACTGAGAAAAGTAGGTCAGAGGGTTGCACTGCTGCTTACCAAGCGGAACTGGCGCTTGGCGGATCGAATGGCATAGTAAGCAACTTTCTGCGCTGAGCTAAGCTGCGGGCCGCTAAAAACGCGCGCACGGGCCGCCTACGGGCCGCGAGCCGTATGTTGTGCACCCCTGCACTAACCCATGTTTGTAAACCAGTCGTTTCGCCCTGGCCGTACGTTAGCGGTGCAGTGCATGGGTGATAGGGTATGGGCAAAAGCGCTGTGTCTTCCATGGAGAAAAAGATGGGATGCGATATTCGGTGTAGATGTAAATCTGCCAGATTGTTTTTCGTTCTTCTAGGGGGTGTATATTTTAGTTTTACATCTTCCTCGCAATCGTTTTCTGGTTTAGCAGCTCAATAAAATAGAGCAAGGCTCTTTGCACTACAAAACTTCGCTTAAATAATGTTACGCATGGCGATTCATTGCGCAAGGTGGCCGCAGAATTGAGGCTAAAACGAGATTCCCATGATGAGACTTTTTGCTCACTAAATCACAAATTGCAACGTCAATGTGTGTACCAAAAAAACAAAGTGCAGACAGAGCGGCGATGCTCAAAGTCGGAACTGAAAATTAGGCGCAGAATCAAACCATTTAAAGAAGACATAACAAGTCGGCGATCGCCACCGCTTAGTGTAGACAACATTACCTTGAACATACTGTTTAGAACAAGCCAATTTACTCAAAACGCACTATGAATTGACAAGTTTTTAGAGGCCTAGGATTACTTCTTATCGCAAATACTGTGTCGACGGCGCTCATAATCTTGACGTGGTCTGCGGGCTGTTGCCGGGGTCAACGTGAAGGCTGACGTTCGAATTTGAAGTCGCACTGAGCGCGGTCCGGAAGTCTGGATCACTTGATAATTATCCGGCCTTCATAATGAAACAATTGAAATTCATCTCACGATAAAAATTGGTTCTGAATTCACCCCAAAGTTCATCCTTCCCAAGCGATCGTGGCCGGATGGCGTCTAGTTTTTCTTTTTCACAGACTGTTTTCCCGTTCTATGACATACCAGGCAAAGAGGAAGCATGTGAAAACTGATATTGACAAATTCCCAAGGTATTTTAGAGCAGCCCCAGTCTACAGAACAACAGGGCGTTTTGACGAGAAGGCAGGTTTTTGCCTAAACATCATAAACGTTAAAACGTATTACACACTTAAGGGTGTAAATCAACTTCTCTGCAAGAGCTAACACCCTAAAGTGTTATAGCAACACTCTTAGGATGATAATGAACACCGAAAAGTAAGGATGCGGAAAATCTTAGCAGCAGCCTAGGGATTTCGTTTTACCAGTGGCAAGATTAAAAACAACAACCATCGTATATTGTTTTCAACAAAAAACAAAAGCAGGAAATGCATGCACAATAGATCCCAAACAAGAGAAGAATCATGATCTTGGTGTCTGCTCGAGAATGCAAATATACAAATTTCCAAGTTTACCACTTTGCAATTATGAAGTCTACAAATATGTTGCTTGGCATTGCCAATACTCTCATGTCTTGCGTAATGTAAATCTAAGTTCATGGAGTATATCTACAAGTATGAAATATGGGTGGAGGGAAAATTTCGCGATCGTGCTAAACAACCTCGGCCAAAGCGGATATAAAGTACTACGAGCACCCTTCAAAAAAGTATTCACCTCACTTCCCCGTATTATACTTCTCCACGCCCCTTTCGTACCCTTCAAAAAGAAGGGTGTACAATAAAACGACACCCTCTTTCACGATTGAGAAGAGTTGTATAGGCCAAAATAGTGACTCTGAATGGGTGAAGTAATGGGTGTAATTATTTGGTATAGCGCTTCTACACATTTAGGGATGTAATATTCCTTAGTGTGTAGCAATGGCCACCCTACCTGAAGTTTTGTTTTGCCACACCCCATATCGGGGGTGCGACCCAAAGGGCCACCGCCATGGCATGAGGTAAAATATTTGAGTTGGTGGAAAGGAGTGATTTCTTCACGTGTTCCATGGAAAAAAAAAAAAAGCACCTCGAAAGGAGATGGAGGGGGCTGACGACATTGTCATCGACACTTTCAAACAAGCCGGCCATGCTGAATGTGCAGTCTTATGGTCAATCAAGCAAAGTTAATACATTAATTAATAGGCGGGTAAATTAAAAAGAGTTTAGTAAATAATGTACTAATTTGGCCTAAACCTCCGATTTTGTCTTGCGTCACACCACCCATTTAAACAAATTCAAAACATTACCATAACATGTCGTAAATGTGAAAAACAACATGGAACATAACGCGGAGGAAACTAACATGGCTACTCATTAACGAGCGCAAGACATTTACAAATTCGAAACAAAACGAGATTATTGCATTTCTGTATAATCAGAAATAAAAAATGCTTCAAGGCATTTCTAATAGAACAAAGGCAAAATTCTTAGGCCAAATGCATATGCAACGCAAACACACGGGTTTCATGGTGTTTACTTTTTTCAGGGTACACCGGTCCTGATGGAGTGTCCACCGGGTCTTCATTTCAACGAGTTATTAAGCGTATGTGACTGGCAGTGGAGGGCACAATGCACTGAGTTGCCTCGTCCTCCCGCGATAAGACCTAGACCTAAGATCATAACACCCGAGGAAACAACAACTACACCTGAACCCGAACCAGTTCAGACTGAAAAGATAATAATTAAGAAGGTTGTCAAGGAGATCGTTAGGCCAACTGATCCGCAGCCCGACTCCGAAAGTGGTCATGTTTCTGAGCCAGCAAAGGAACCCGCCGTTGAGCCTGTGAAGGAACCGGCAACTGAACCGTCTATAGAACCCGCTGCAAAGCACGAAAAAGAACCCGCTGGAGAACCTGCCGAAGAACCTGCTGCGGAACCGGCTGAGGGACCAGCCGTGGAGCCTTCCAAGAAACCGGCTGCTGAACCAGCTGAGGAACCCTCTGCCGAACCCGCTGCCGAGCCCGCTGCTGAACCCGCTGCCGAGCCAGCTGTAGAACCGGCCGCTGAGCCAGCTGCGGAACCTGCTTCTGAACCAGCCGCTGAGCCAGCTGCTGAACCAGCTCTCCAACCCACTGGTAAACCAGCTGCTGAACCGGCTACTGAACCAGCTGTTGAACCAGCCGCTGAGCCAGCTGCCGAACCCGCTGCGGAACCCGCTGCTGAACCAGCTGCACCTGCTGCTGAGCCAGCTGCTGAACCGACCGCCGAGCCCGCTGTTCAACCCGTCACTGAACCCGCTGCTGAACCTGAAGAAGTTCAGACTGAAAAGATAATAATTAAGAAAGTTGTCAAGGAGATCGTTAGGCCAACTGACCCGCAGCCCGCCTCCGAAACTGGTCATGTTTCTGAGCCAGCAAAGGAACCCACCGCTGAACCCACCGCTGAACCAGCTGCTGAACCCGCTGCCGAACCTGCTGCCGAACCCGCTGCCGAACCCGCTGCTGAGCCGACTGCTGAGCCGGCTGCTGGAGCCGGCTGCTGAGCCAGCTGCTGAACCGCCCTCTAAACCGGCTTCTGAACCGGCTGCTGAACCCGCTGCCGAACCCGCTGCCGAACCTGCTGCCGAACCCGCTGCCGAACCCGCTGCCGAACCCGCTGCCGAACCCGCTGTGGAACCCGCTGCTAAACCAGCTGCTGAACCAGCCGCTGAGCCAGCTGCCGAACCCGCTGCGGAACCCACTGCTGAACCAGCTGCGGCACCTGCTGCTGAACCAGCTGTTGAACCGGCCGCCGAACCCGATGTTAAACCCGTTGCTAAACCCGCTGCCGAGCCGGCTGTGGAACCGGCCGCTGAACCCGCTGCCGAACCAGCTGCTGAACCCGCTGCTGAACCAGCTGCAGAACCTGCAGAAGAACCTGCCGCTGAACCGCTCGCTCAGCCTTCCGGAGGACTGATTTCAGACGCAGATGCCAAACCAGCTCCCGAACAACAGGATGACGAAGTCGTTAACATCGATGCTAAACCAGTCGCAGTCAGCTACTACGACGATACAGTGTAGCCTTCTACCTAATTCAATAAATGCCTGACTTCCGGGTTCCACTTTTAATTTAATTCCTATTGCCTTCTACGCTTTTAATAAAAAGAAAATACCAGCAGTAACCCCGGATATCTTTTTCATGTTGTTTGACCTTTTTCAACAATGTCTGTCACTATTAGAGTTGAGAGCTGTCATAGTTTCTAAAAAAAGTTCAATTCTCATTCAAACGACTTTGCATTTGATTGGACCGCTGACCGGACAAATAGGACTACGCCTTGGTGAACGAACTGTCTGTGAGGAGCGAGGAACGACACGGAGACAGATGTTAATTTACCAAAAAAAACTTTACTTTAAAAGCTCTAAAAGGTAAAATAAATTAACACACAGTCGGGATGCGCGAGAACATTTGACACAGCGTACCTTCGAGGTGCGAGGAACGTAAAAACTGCCACTTCTAGCGCGCAAGTGCGAATTCAAAGTATCGAAAATCCTTCTCAAGAATATCTAGGCATTCACAAGCCCTCGGATTTGTTATATAGACTTTTTCTTAAGGGCGCAACATTCTTAAATATCGCGGCATTGACGACGCCGACCAACAGCTTAAATCATGAAATACCGGCTGGTTGTGGCGGCAGAACTGTCTGGGTAGACAATGGTGTGGATATGGGGGAACTTGCTAGATTTGACCATGGTGGGCTACAATAACTTGAATAGAACTTGGCCGGCTAAATCGAGCTGGTTAACCACAGGCCATTACCTTGCCTCCTCGAAAGAACGAGAGCGAAGGCGGTAAAGTGTTTGATTGAGTTTCCACAACAAAAGAATACATTAACAGTTTAATGTAGTCTATGCAGGTAAGCTCTCGGAATGTGATAGCTGCATTTTGAGTGGTGGCACGTAGATGTTTTCTTACCCTTCACATGCCATGGAGTAATAGCATACCTTGCAGTGATAACCAAATCGGAGCACGGTCACCGGGTTGTAATCAGTCCGCTGGCGTTAGACGAATTAGTAGTGAGCATAAACGTGACAATGAGTTTGATACAGAGCCCTCGCGTTTCACGCGCGCATTCAGGTGACTTCATGAAAAAGAACCCTTGTGGAAGATGTGAAGCTCAGAAACATTTTAGCAAAACTCGCGCTGTTAGCTCTTGTGCGCATCGTGCTCATGTTATGTCCGAGAAGTCATGGTTAGTTTCATTGCGAACAAGCATTATGCAAAAATAAGATAGGGACAGCTAGGCCCAAGGTTCGTTCAGTTCGCGGTCCCATGCCAGTGTGTTCACGTTTCTCGCGCGCTTGCACAAACTTCGATGCTCATCACTGGTTGCGCGGTTCCTGATGATGGTGGCTTTTGCATTGACAGGTGAATTCTTCCACCCTAAATGAAACCTTATACTGGTCAGGGGGACGTCTAACATTTAGCGGTCGCAGTTGTCCAGAACCTGGCGACAGGGTTGTTGCACATGGTGTAGTTGCAGTCATCTCATGTGGAGCTTATGGTTCACAAATGTCGCCTCTCACGTCCCATTCGGCTGGTTGAGCAGAGGTCTCTTTCGCCTTCGTTGTTTTCGGATGTGGTTCAAATGAGGTCCTACCTTGCCGCTGGGAGACTCATGGCGAATTCGCGTGGTTCTTTCTGCGCGCTCTCGAGCGCTCTTTCCAGAGCGCGCGAAATCGGGTGGTTGAAAGAGAGTGCTGTCGCCTGATCGGGTGGTTCATTCCGAGGGCGCCTCTCCTCTCAGAGCGCTCCCTGGTACTCCGTCTGTAGCCGCGGAGTGCGGAGCGGCGCAGGCGTCACGTGGTACTTGGACGGTGATCACGTGGTTTTGTTGACGATGGCCGGCGGTGGTCTGTGATGGTGTGCGAGGTCCAGCATGACGGCGATTGATATCTGGTTCAACAAAGTGCTTGTGCATTCGACGGTGCGAGGATTACAACGGACGGGACGACATTCGTTTGCGACCGTAACAGGAAAAGTCGACGTGTGAAGTATTCCCAGTGCTTTCACGAGATCGTTCATCTCACGGCGGTGAATCCGCTAAGCCTAACCGACGACGAAACAGCTCGCAGAGCTCGCCGCTGTTTTACCGGGTTTTGGGGTCGCTTCAAGACATTTTCAGGTTTGGTTAAAGTGCGTTCAAAGGTTTGTGTTGTAAAATAAAGGGAGAGCCGAATATAATTCACTGTGATTTGTGTCACATTGCGATGCTTGCACGATATTTCGCCGTGAGAAAAATGCGGTTTATTAACTATTTTATATTTGCCTGCTCTGTCGTACGCATGACCGCTATCGCAGCGCGTTCACTGTCGAAAACGCGATGAGTTGACAACTGTTTCCAAGCGTTGGCTTTCGTTCTGTTCTGCAAAAATCAAATCGCATACTGCTGTTTTCTTTTCTTTTTACATGCCGGTGCGTAAAACAATTTACGTCACAACCGTTATTTCATCACGTTGCGAGCGTAAATTTTGCTCAATCGTCCACCGTACGCTGTAAGATCGTGTTGTTTTTAATGCATTACCAATGTCAAGAAATTTTAATTCCGTGACTGGTCTGAGAATCTCGGAGCGCTCTGAAGCCAGCAGTTGTGATCGGCTGAAAAGGATCCCGAGTAGCTCTGGCGGCGAGGAGGGGGCGCTCTGCTGAATCGAGGTCAGAGGCGAGAGGCGACCACCCGAATTCACCATCAATGAGTCAGGAAAGTGAACCGATACGACGCATCATCTGGCCCTGCGCCCAATCCGGCTCAGTCAGGAATTGTCCCTAACGTACTTTCTCCCCTCTGGAGAAGCGTTGTGCTGGATTGAGCTTGTCTTGATTGTCCTTGACATTCACATCGGTCTTCGGCCTCATCAAGTCGAGAGGGAAGGATATTCCTCGGCCGAACATTACTTTCGCTGGTGGGATTCTTGTACTGTTGCGGGCAGTGTAATATGTAAAAAAACAAAAAACGGGCCAGTCGACGCTGTATGCTGCCTGTTGTGTCTTTCATGAGTGCCCTCTTGAGTTGCGCAACATAGCGTTCTGGACTTGTCTATTTGTCGCAGGATTATATAGTGCGTCTGTCATAGCTTGTGCACCGTTTAACTTGCAGAAATCCTTAATCTCGTTAGAGACGAACGAACTTTCGTTGTCGGACACCACTTTTTATAATATGCCAAATCTTTCAAAGAAGCTTTGTATTAGATCAATGACAGCTGTAGGTGTTGCCTGAGGTACCTGACGTACCTAAACCCACTTTGTACAGACGTGTACTACAACTACGTAGGTCTGCCCGTGTACTGGACCAAGAAAGTCTAGATGGATTGTGTGCCAGGGTGTCTCCGGACGTTCCCACACAGAAATCGGTGCCTTAGGTGACTTTTTGTTGTGCTTTGGCATTTACGGCATTGCTGTACTGTTTCTCAATCTCGTTGCCAAATCCCGGCCACCATACCTAGCTTCATACGCGCTATTTCATTGCCATCATGCCTCTGCGCCCTGCATGTAAAAACGTTAAGAGATGAGAACGTGTCGTGCTTGGTACGATGCTATGACACGAGATCCCCAGGTAAGGCATCCTTCATGAAGTGCCAGGGCTGTGTCTGTCCGTCGGTAAGGCGTGAACTTTTCTTCGGTGAGTTTGCTCACTGTGTCGTTCTGAACGGCGGCGTACAGATCATCCAAAGTGTCGTCTTGCTGTGTCAGACGTGCTATCTTTCTGGCTGTGAATGCTGGACTCGACAAGGCTTGAAACATTATTATGCCACCCGATGAGGACCCTTCGCCGTCGCCTTCGGGTTAATGCAGTCTACTTAACGCGTTAACATTCTGGTGGTGCTTTCCTTGCCTGTAGGTGATGTCGTACACTGTTAGCAAAAATAACACGCCTAGACGTGTAAACCGTTTTCCCATATTGGACACGTCAAAACGTGTTCGTTTTACACGCAGCCATGTGTGTTATTCGTCTACACACGAGGTGCCGTGTAAGCTTAACACGCTACACCGTGTTCTGCCTTCCGCGAAACACGGTTTGAGCGTGTTCCTTATGAAACATGGCGGCCAGCAGCCGAGAACAGGCGAGAGACGAGCCCAGCGAGCCGCGCGCCTTTCAGCCGAATTAAAAGCACACAGGACGCGTTTGTTCTCGTTCGATGTCTTTTATACACACTAAACAGTCTCCAAGCGGCGGATGTAGCTACGTGCAAAGGTACTATCACGATCAATATGAGTGCGAACACCGCTCAGCGTGACCTGCGGTACTATCAGTGCCCCCTGGCGATTGCTCTTTGGAAGCATAAGTGCACCTTGAGGTCGAGACATATCGTATCTAGCGATCGCCGCACCACTCTGCACTTTCAGGTCCTCCGCTAGCAAAAAACAATTGGCGAAACCGCGAAACTGATCACCAATGACGAAACGCATTTTTCGCTAGCAATGTGCGCCAGCGGAAAAAACTAGTATAAATATTTTTAGGGTCATATTTTTCATTAGGACGTTCTAGTAGATTATTCCCGTTACTCCGATAACAAGAGCCGATACTTTACACTCCCGACACTTCCTACTCGACATTCATTTCTCCCCGCGGCGCATATAAGCTTGACATGTGCGGGTGAGCTCTTTGGTCGCTGTCCGTTACAGATTTATAGAAGAAGACACAAAACACGGCGCAATGGACAGCCGCGTGTTAAAACTGTTTGCATTTAAAAAGTCTGGAGGCAAAATCTATAATGTTAGTCCTTTGCGACAAATAACGATATATTAACAATAGATCTTAAACCGGTCATGAAAATGTTCAAATTTTTGTTATTTTCTTGTTTGACCAGTGTTATGAGCACTCCGACTAGCTTGAATCAGATAGAAAAACAAATTATTGGGATTTTGCCATAACGTATACAATATTAAATGAAAATGATCCTTGCGCAAAGCATTTTTTTATATATTTTTGTGAAGGACATCCGCCCAACACTTCACTTCCGCTAGTTGCAGTACGGGAGCAGACCCCTTCACTTTTGGGGCGTTTTGATGCAGTTTGTTGTCGTATGTCGTGTCGGTGTCGAGTGAAGTGGTGGGGCTTGGGAGTTTGTGACCGGTGTTATTCGTGATCACTGGTGTGGCCCTGATGCGTCGTTTTTTATACTGTCACCCCCCCCCCGCAAATTTTGAAGATTCACGGGCACGTAGCACTGCATTATGCTGAATCGCGAGCTCCTTCTCCGTTGACGTCGTTTTCCTGGTACCACTCCTGGATACTACAAGCGTTTAAACAGTGTGCACCGTCTCGCCTACATCCCCGGTGACGTACTCGACCTGTCGAAACTTATTGCTTCCGTCATTTTGGAGTACGCAAGGCAGTTATCTCGTTGCTCTGGTTTCGGTTATAAAAGCATGGCACAACGCTCGTAGTTCTCGCCCTCAGTACACGTTGGACATCTTCCACACTTTGACACCGGACAAATGGATGAACGAGGATTTACATTTACTTCAGAGATCATTCTCGCCGCTTCTTCACCGTTGAGCAGCAGAATCAGCTGCCGATAAGCCGCGGATGAAAGGCTTGAGCATCAACAGCCCAAGTGCACTCGGTGCCGATGCGGGTGATGCGGGTTTCTGTCAACCAGGAGGCCAGCACAAACCGTGACCGTTCCAGCTCTTCGTCATGACACGGTGTTGCAGAGAGCAGGGTAAAATACAACTACACAGACCACCGAAGCAAACGCACTGCTATCGTAAATCTTGGCTTGTGATTGCGCCTTTGTAGATCACCTTATTCGTTTTGCTGGAGAGACGCAAACGGCGGGCATAACAAAATCGCTTGCATATTCCGCATACCTCGCAAAAGCATTTACCCAGTCACCTTGCGAAAAGTGCGAAACACGGAGTCCGCACCGTCCTAAGCTTCCCCTGTCATTTACCTGCTTTAGAGCAGTTTGTACCTGCTAGTAGATATGCCTACTGAAACTAAAACAGGGCAGTGCTAGAGAGAAAAGAGACAAAGTTGGGAAAGCTTGCTCGCTCTCTCCAATTTCTCAACTCTCAAGTGGTTATACCACAATAAATGCACTAACGCCTCTTCCCGAAACAAAAAAAGCAATACGTTCACTACGTAAAAAACTGTCTCAGTTCATGCATCTGTGGGCAGGTAGGAAATCTTGCCCTAATTTATTCACACCGCATGATGAGCGCAACAAACTCGCACGCGATTTACAGGAAAATATCGGTGGTGACTTAAGTTTCCCTGAAATTCTGTATAACCGGTCGTTTGCAGGACCGAATCATCTACTCGAGCGGTGTGCGTCGCTGTGCGAACACCTCGCTGTGCAAACGCAACAACACGAAGCATAAAAACTAGTGATGGGCCGAACTTTTGCCGAATCGAAAGTTCGGCGCCGGATCTCGGGATTCGGCAAAGCCGAACTTTTGCCGAATCGAAAGTTCGGCGCCGAATCTCGGGATTCGGCAAGCCGAACTTTTGCCGAATTTTCCTAGAGATTCAGCAAATATTCGGCAAAAATACATTGTTACCAGACTTAACGTTGAAATTTAGTTTTTTCTGGCGAAAAAGGTTTTCTGTTGTTCTTCTTAACTTAAATGCAACATGTAATGCATATTGACACAGTTATATTACTAAGTAAGGTGATATTCTACAAGATAATTGTATCGGTGCGTTTTTGTGTGTTTACTGGCAATTTTAGAGTGACTTCTAGCAGAAGTGGCGT
This sequence comes from Ixodes ricinus, assembly GCA_037355805.1. Classification (NCBI taxonomy): domain Eukaryota; kingdom Metazoa; phylum Arthropoda; class Arachnida; order Ixodida; family Ixodidae; genus Ixodes; species Ixodes ricinus. The sequence goes on along the minus strand of JAZHYW010050314.1, from coordinate 1,419 downwards.
GACAACGAGGTTGGGTAGTAGCGGTGGCAGTCACGAATCACGCTACGAGAGTTTCGGTTTTGAGGGCATCATCAGCGCAAGCCTGCATGTGTGTTTACAATGTTAAAATGAGGGCAATAACGTTGGGTCCTGACTCATCGTTCTGTGCGCAAAACCCGAATGCAACGGTTGCTGAGCCTTTACCAGAGAAGATAATATTATAATTGTAAATACTGCATGTTTTTCGATTTGAGTGACTTGACGTCAGCTTTGCATGAAAGTGTGCGTCCCATATTAGCAACGGTTCGTTTTTAGCCTTTAAAATGGCAATTTCTGAAGTGTTAGGATTCACACGAACGTGCGGCGCACTGCCAGCCAACTTTCCGTGAGTTAATGAATAGACGCAAAACACAGCAGTTTGACGCTTTAGACGCGGACGATAAAATAATACAGGAAGAACAAAATATGGCCATTGGACTCACAATTGAGGGCGGCCCGCACTCGCGCAGAGTGCGCAGCAGCGGCACACTACTTCTGAGCCGAAAGCAGAATTGTTATAATTGCGAGGAGTGCTATGTCAGCCGTGGCCGGGTGCTGACGTTCCGTTATTTAATAATGCGACGTTGATATGACAAAAAAATGAAATGACGTTGTATTATTGCTGTTGTTAACTTCTGATTACATGGTGAGGTCCTTTTGCGTGCCGTTCGTGGCGTGCCTCGATCGTTCTGTTCGGAGCGGTTTCTTTCCACACAGACACGAGCGGTTTCTTGTTCCCAGGCAGGCGCTATCGGCAAGGTTCTCGCTCTCGCGAAGCGTAAACAAGCTGGGCCCGCAACCCCGTGCCATAGCCCTGTGCGCTCGCACCGCTGGCGCTCGCGAAAAGTCAAGCATTGAGGATCCATTACAGATCCGCCGCGAGGCAATGACAAACAAGTAGACAAACGAGCTGGGCCAAGCTGGCAGCTTTAAAGTAATTGTCGGCCAATGTTTCAAATACCTCGTTGCATCACTGGAAATGTCAAATTAAAATCAAGTCATCCAGAATGGACCGCATCATTTGTTATTTGCGCAGTGGACTGCGTAAATTACTGGTCGATTTTCTATCCTTGAGGCACAAAATATTAAAGAGAACCACACTCGCTCACAAACAAAGTTACCGTGTTGCCTACTCACTCCACACCTCGCCGTAACCACTGATTGTACACAACGAGCAGGTTGGTTGAATTACGCTGCACCACCGTGCACTGCACGATAGTAACCGCACGACTGCACGGCGTCCATTTGCAATTCACGGCCCCTTTGGTCCCGTCGCGTTCTCGCGCGTGCGCAGACATTTGCCGAATTTTTGCCGAATCTTTGCCGAACTTTCCTTCAAAAGTTCGGCATTTGCCGAACTTTGCCGAATCAGAAGTTCGGCAGATTCGGTCCATCACTAAT
>JAZHYW010050313.1:0-17098 GCA_037355805.1 Ixodes ricinus | reverse complement strand
TTCATCTTATCAAATGAAATGAATTTATTAAAGCAAGACCAATAAAAATGAATAATCTGGTGTGGTTACTGGATCACATGGATAACATTTACAAGGTAATTTACTTAAGCCTTCTGTAAGCTACATAGTCGCCTGTGCGTGCGTAATCTGACGGAAGGATTGGTCCTGACTGTGAAGGTTGCGTGTGATTCGGGGCATTGTTTTAAAGTTGAAAGGCCGTCAGACGGTCTATGATGTATCAATATTACTTCACTGGGGCGTCAGCAGTATGTTTACAGCTTGGCGTAGCAAAACAAAAATACATATAGCCGAAGACGTTCTGCCGGGCCAGTTGACATATATGGCGCAGGTAGAGTAAACTTGTATACACAAACGGAGAGTCGCCAGAACAGGAAGGAGTGGACAAGGACCAGCGCAACTTTCGACTATTTTTGTTTGCGGTCAAAAGCGACGCGCGAAAGGTTCAAAACAAGCATGTGCAGCAGGGTACAAATAGAGAAAATATATTTACAAAATATAAAAATACAAGAAAATTTTCCAGCGTTGCCAAAGACACCTTCTGAGATAAGCGAAGTCTAAGTGCTGAGTTACCACTGCCTCGACTAAAAAGGGCACTGTAGAACAAAATTTTGAACACGACTACTGGCTTTGACGTTTGGCTGGGAGTCGGTTCCAATCGAGTGAGAGCACGACTCCTAGCCGAACGCTGACCCGTGGTAATTGTCCGATCTCTGGTCTGCGGAGGCCTTCTTTAGTGACGCAGAAAAATCCAGCAATTAGTCTCTTTGTTTAGAAGCTATTGACCAAATTCACTATCAAACCATATAAGAATTGAAAGTCACTGTAAAACAAAGCTTAACTAAAGTGTCGTTCTTGAAATGTCCCTTTTTTAAATAAAACGGCTTCCATCAGCTATTTCGCTGTAGTATATCCACAGTTGCCCAAGATCTTGATCTCGTGAGATCGTGGAGCACAGATACATGTCCCACAATGCATGACCAAGAACACATTTCTTTTATGTTTTACGGATATCTCATGCTCCCTTACGCTGTCATTGACGTAACGTCCCGTTTGAACAATGCAGGTTTTTGTACAGGAGAGCTAAATCTCGTACACCGCTCCTGGGGAACATTCCACAACGGTCTGGCACGCTTTTGTTGCTGCCCCGTGTCCTCCCTTTCGAAAAAAACAGCATAACGTTTCACAATATGGATTAAAGAACTTGAACTTTAACTGGAATTCTTTCTGGAAACCTGAAATTCAGTTTGCAGACAAAGGAATAATTTCTGGAAAACCTAAAATCCAGACAGAATCCAGTTCGATTTCTAGTTTAATAATCCAGATAGGGAAACGTTGTACTGTCTTTTTTTCAGTAGGGCTTTCTTCTTTTCTTTTTCAGAGGAAATCTTCGAACAAAGGTTTGCCAGCTTGCATAGCGCAGAAATCACGATAGACACATTGTACCTGTAGCGAACAGGTACAATAGGCCATCGTGTTACCCAGAAAGAAAATATACAGGGTGTTTGACAAAGAGGTGGACAAATTCGATATTGCGAAAACTACGCGTCGCAACAAAAAAAGGCTTGTGTCTTTTTGGTCCTGGGCCAGGGGCCTGTTTAGGAAAATTATTAAAGTCCGAGATAATTAAATTGTTAATTATTTTTGCGTAATTAACTTTTTAATATTGTGTTTAAGGGCATAGTTTCAATCAGAAAATTGCTCAGCGTCATCGAGAAACACTAAACCAACAAATTGCAGAACGATAGAAGGCACGGGAAGCAATTTTACGGCTTTCTGAAAAACCGTACAAATTCGACGGGTTTTTCAGTTTCGGTTTGTTATCGGAGCGCATCTCCGCCCCGGCAGCACCGCGCCCCGTGGAGAGAGTGCATCCAACCTCTGCTGCGCTGTCGATGAGCGACGCAGCAGGGCTGGTTGCACTATCTCTCCACGGGGCGCATTGTACCGAAGCGGAATGCGCTCCGACAACAAACCGAAGCAAAACCCGTCGAACTTGTACGGTTTCAGAAAGCCGTAAAATGTTTTCCGTGCCTTCTATCGTTCTGCAATTTGTTGATTTAGTGTTCTTGGCTGATGCTGAGCAATTTTTCTAATTGAAGCTATGCCCATAAACCCAATAATAAAAAGTTAGTTACGCAAAAATAATTAACAATGTGAGTATCTCGGACTTCAATTAATTTTTTTTTAAAAAGGTCCCTGGCCCGGGACCCAAGCTCTTTTTACAAGCCTTTTTCGGATGCGGCTGCGTGGTTCCGGCCCCATCCTGCTCTACGTGAAAACACCCCTGTACGTCGCTAAATGGACCATGAAAGTATTTCTAACTTCTAAAGCCTTAGCTTTAATCCGCAACTCAAAGAGGAAACAATATATCACGTGGCCGTGAGGTCCTTTGGCACTGAGGCGATGACTCCAAGCTTCCACCGTGCGTTTTAAGGACACCGTGAAACTTGCCATCCTCAAGTGATAAGGGCCGTCACAGCACTCACTGGCCACGAACGGGAATTCGTATATTCGTCGACGGTTTGATCGTTGACGAGCGCATACGGCTGAGTTACGCAGTTTTCGTGTTTAATGAGTGAGCTGGTTCGCTCACGTGCTGGGGCATCGCGGATGCATCAAAGTGAAAAAGCAGAGGAACTTTCGAAGGAAAGGAGGCATGAAATAGGTCGTTATATTTTTACACTTTTTGTACCGAAACGCAGGATTCAGGCTTTCTACGCTCGTGTACCAGCTTTATTTTGGCGCTCTAGATGATATACGATTAAGTACAATCCCAATTTATCATAGCTGAAATTTAATTTCATGGTCCCTTCGAGTTTTCACGGTGGTAGCTCAGGATATCCATCATATATTAATAACAGTTCAATCTCAATACATAATGTAGGTAACCAAGAGAAACCTGTAAAACAACACAACCAACCCACACTTGCTTCGCTGAGTGCAAATATATAAAAAATACATCGAGGTAGTAAAACATAAAAAAGTCACCCAGTATCACAAATAAAGATATAAACAAAATATTTATGGTATTATAGCGCACAAGCTGTTTGTTGAGATCGCGTAAGAAACAAAATTAATTATATATGATCAAAAGCATCCCTACCTGTCGGATATCAGCGGATATCAATGATGTTTACTATAGACCCTTTCCATGTCGCCTTTCCTTGCGTTTGTAGATTCCACCGTAACCTACACCTACACGAATTCGGATTCAATCTTAGGTTTTATCGTACGCATGTTTGCGCAATCAGCAAGAACAATACATATATCCATGTAGCACATAGTTTCCTGCAGCTGCGCATTAAATTACAAAAAAATCAACAAAGCAAAACAAACCCGAAGACAAAATCTAGTTACATCACGGGGTGCTCGGACCCCATGTAACAATCGAGCAATCACAGTGGTTCGAAAATCCGTCCAGCTCAGAGCGAATGGAAGACATCTTTCGTCACAAAACGCGGTCTATCATGGTTCTTGTTGCCCCATCTTCGACGACAACTTGTGAAGTGCATTCTTAGACATTCCTTGCTTAGAACGCATTTGATAATGCCTACCCTCGTCAAACTAGCTTGGTAATTGTGCTTTTGTGCAACGTTAAAAATAAGGCACGATATGCAGGACATTGTTAACGGACGAGTGGTCCTTTTGTATACAACCGCGGAGGTACTGAAGAAGCTGTCGAGTCAGCAATGGATAAAAAAGAACACTCGTTTGCCCCTAAGATGCGAATACGTATAAGGTTTCCCATCTTTTATTCGAATGCTGTTAAAACACTTCGGAATACCGGTAGGAGTACTGACACAATGAAGTCACTATTTGCGCTAAGTTCCATTTATTTCACTGCCCAATGATTCTGGAAGGCCTTACCTTGGCAACTGCTGTACAGAGCTTTCTCAGCACACGGTAAAGTTTAAATACTCCACCGATTGCGTTCGACGGCTTTGCATCTCCAAGAATATTTTATTTGCTTTACTTCTAAAATGTTTTTTTTGTAAAGCAATAACTTGTAATTCTTAAATCAAAACCAAGCGGTTCGTTATGAATGACACGTGCACAAACTACCACCAAAATATATTGTTTTGTCTGCCTCCATTGCAGGACAGCCATTTCGTCAAATAACCTTTCCCTCAAAACGTTCAGTCCCTGGATTGGCAAGCCTATCTTTGTGGCATAAATGATCGCAGACAAACAAAATGTGAAACGTTAAGCCAGTTAGGAAACGTTCGTAATTTTAAAGAAATTTTGCGTATCGTTGAGTTAATGTTTGTGCTGTGAGAACATTTTTGCATTATCTTCGCATTTAGTTTTCCAGTATATGTTTTAAAATATGCTATGCAATTTTATCCCTCGCTTTGACTGTTTTGACTTCTCCGGGAGCAAATCGACAAAAACGGAAAATCTTGACTTCTTTATTTGCAAAATATTAATTTTTGCATTTCTAAACTAGCTTTTTTCGATAGGATAGATATCAAATTCCTTGATTCTTAACGCGACCCGGCAGGCCAGTAGCCAGGATTTGCTGATAACGGATTATTCAACTCAGCATTTGTCCCTATTTAAAGAGATAACTAGGTAAGATTGTAAAAACGTTATAGGAAAAAAGTACTAAGGATAAGTCTTGTGTTCAGCTACATGCGTCAGTGACGTTATTGTGCACTATCTCATAATCCACGTTACAAATATGAGACTGTAAAACGATGCGCCAATAAAGATGCATCGTGTGCTATATGAGTACATGTATACAAAATCCATGTGAAGATGCTTTCACAGATTTCGCTTCTAGAGAAACCAGATCAAATACAGCTACTCTTGCTGCTTTCCAGGAGGATGCAAGCACTCACACTCGCCTTGGCCGTCGCCTGCACTGCGCTGCTGCAGCAAACCCAGGTTCAAGGTCGGTTCTGGGGCTGCCCGCCGGTGGATCATGAAGACGACAACGTTACCTACATACCCAATCCATTCAACTGTTCCACTTTCTTCCAATGCGTGCAGGTGAGGCGACATGATCAGCAGATCAGTAAACAACATTCGACGCATTATCTCCTGACGAGAGCGGAAAATACAAACAATGTTGCAGAGACCGCCCATAATGCACAACTTTGCCATCAGAAATAACCTGCAATTGCCTTGGCTAGTTTTCTGGCATTACTTACGTTACGTAGACGTTTCTTATTAGTTATCAGTGTCACAATCAGGTTTTATTCTGAACACGATAGAACAGAGCAAATTACGAGATTGAGTGTTTAGTCTCCAACATCACTGCCCCCGGTTACTGCGAATGTTTATAAAGTAATAAAATTAGATAGTGATTGCAACTTCATTCAAACATAATAAACGTAGGCAGCAGTCCGCTTCGGTGACGTAATTCATCGCCCTAAGGCTGTGGCTTCAGTAGGCCTCAACATGCTGAATGTGCGTTTTTTTCTTCCTTTGTTTAAGTAAAGTGTCCTGTTGCTTGAACGTTACTATAGCAAAGCCTTAAAGACATTTTGTAAAAACACCTTGAGTTCAAAAGGGCTAAGATACAAAAATCATAAAAGTTAAATTATTATTCATACAACATTATTCATATAACCTTAAAACAAATGGAGCACTCTCTGTAAAGTGAAACCATCTGCATGTTGTTAGCAAACGTCTTACGAAAGTTCGCGGAATTTTTTGGTATGCCCAGTTATTTTTTTCAGTTCAGACTAATTAAGACACTTTTATATTATTCGTTTAAGAACCGAGGTATGAATTGGAAAGCCGTAGAGCGCGTTGAGAAATACAAAATTAAGGTGTTTCTTCATGATACGTTTTGCGCACTTCTTTTTTTAGGGCAAATGGAATGCCCACAAAGGTTAGAAAAGACATATGACAACGCGCCAAGGCGTTGCCCTTGCAGCGTTCGTAGACGAGATCTGAAGGAACGCCGTCCATTTTATCACCGGCGCGCCATCCGAGACAGGGCTTCGTGTTGGTATAGTCCTTGAAGAGGCGCAACTACCTGCTGCCGCAAAGCCCTGTCTAGGACAGTGCGACGGGGATAAGGTAAACATCGTTATTTCAGAGCACGTCAAAGGTCTTGTCACACTGAGGCCACACAAACGGCAACAGCAGCAGCAGAACATGTTGTCCAACAGTCAGGGCAACTGTGGCTCGCTGCCCGTGTTGTCCGACATCCCTGTCACCTCGCAGCAACAGCAGCACAACGTGCACGACCAACGAAAATGTTGCCTCGGTATGACAGCTTTCGGTAAAAAAAAACAGCAGCAACTTGTCTTGGGCAACGTGGCTGGCTGAGCGAATTCCGGGCCGGCCACGCGACAACAAAGATAGCTTCGATGGCACAGCTAGCTCCCTATCAATGTCTCTTTTAAGAACTTACTCAAATGAAGGCCTAGAAACCGTTACTTAACAATAATTAAGGCTGGTGGGCACCTGAAATAATTTGATGAATGCTTTTACTGCATAATTACGGAAAGCGATTGTCGACATGGTCACAGCTACGGTCGTGAACGTTTAGACTGATGTTGAAACTAAAACTGCCGAGAGACCATCCACATTACTGCTAGTAAAATAAAATGTCATGCCTACTCCCCCGCTGATAAATTTCAATAAACATATTCCATGAAAGGAAATACTAAAAACCGAAGCATTAGGACGGCATCTCTGGTCATAATTTTAATGCTTGGAATTTTCCGAAATAACCTCTAACAGACACCTGAATTGATTAAAAAATCTCTAGGCCGTTTTGGGCCTACGAACAAATAAACGAACATATAACGAGGTAGGCAAATAGACTGTGTTGAAAAATATGTATTCACCAATTGTTATGAAAGCCGATCGTGTCGGTGTCTCAGTTTTTAAGCACTGTTAGATAAGCTCAGCACAACGCTACAAAAAAAGCATTAGAAATAAGACTGTATGAACGAAAGAACCGTACAGAAACGCTTCACACGGCGGTGACGTAAATCCTGAACATATATCAGCGGTCTACTTTCCTCGGTTGCAGGGCTATCTGCTTCATCCCGCAAATGAAGAACATTTAAATGAAATGAAGGGTGTAAAATACTCCTCGTGTCAAGTTTTTTAATCACAGTCACTGGTTGATGTTGTCCCGTAGTAATTTCTGGCCCTTCGGACGCACTAGAACTTTGTAGGAATCCATTTCCAGCGACGTTGCGCCGCACACGAACAAAGCTCAAGCAACAAAGGCGGAGTGCTCCCATTGTTGGCCATGCCGTCAGCGCGGTGTGACGGAGTGTTCGGACAACAAATCGGCCAACACGGTTGCCAGGCGGCCACATATATGTTGTGTGACTGTTATTGTTTCCGCGGTGTGACAGAGTCACTGAAAACACGGTTTCACCGTGTTGCTGGATAGAGATTGTCCAACTATTGCATCAGTGTGACAGGGCCTTAAGCGCGACGCTCAGGCGCTTGTGTCACGTGGTGTATTTCTTTTTTATATTTCGCTGCCTTTCTTTTAAGGTTTACAATTAAGCGCGCAAAGCATATAATTTAGCAAACACCCTAGTTGAATGTTTTTCAATGACCCTCTGCAACTTTTTAATTCATACTTCAGTTCTTAAACAGAGAATATAAAGTGATCTAGTTACCATTAATTAATTAAATAACAAGGCGCACTGAAAAACACTTCGTGCACTTCGGTAAAACGCTTGAACGTACAGTTGGTTTCACCCTTGCCAGCGCTCCTTTTTTTAAAGTTTGGTACAAGCTATGTCGGACATCTGTATAACATGGCGAGGCAGGTAAAGGAATGAAATGCAAAGTTCCTCCTTCTACTCCACGTTAACTTTGCTGTGTCAATCCAATCGAAAATAAATAGTGTCAAAAAGCAAAAAATTGCATTAGAAAGTTCATCTTGTAATAAAAAACTGGAACAAAATACCAATCCTGGTGGAACCTAGCAAAGAGAACGGGCGCAAAAGTCAAAGACTGTTCTCTCAACTAAATTTTGGTTGTTTGCGACAAACTTGTGCGATTTTAAAGCCCCAGTAATTGTATAAGATAAGATTGTAATGTTAATAAACTTTATCTGGCAACAAAGCGCGGCTATCAATACAGTGACGTTACCAGCATCCCCCCCTTCTTTCTGTCCCGGTCAGGTGAACGTATAACCGGTAAAGCTATACACTAACCCCTGTTTGCTAACCAGTCGGTTTGCTCTGGCCGTACATAGCGGTGTAGTAGCATAGGTGATAAGGTGTGGGCAAAAAGCACCGCGTCTTCCATGGACGAACAAATGGGATGCGATATTTCGCGTACATATAAATCTGCAAGATTGTTTTCCCTTCTTTGGGGGAGGTGTACATTTTATTTTTACATCTTCTTCGCAAACGTTTTCTAGTTTCGTAGATCAATAAAAATGAACAAGGCTCTTTGCACTACAAAACTTTGCTTGAATAATGTTACACACGGCAATTCATTGCGCATTGTGGCCGCAGAATTGAATCTAAAGCGTGATTCACATGATGAGACTTTGCTCGCTAAATCATAAATTACGACGTCGCTGTGTATGCAACAAAAAAACGCCGAAGACAGAGGGGCGATGCTCAACGTCGGAACTGAAAATTAGGCGCAGAATTAAACCATTTAAACCAGACACAACAAGTCGGCGATCGCCACCGGTTTGTGTAGACAACATTACCTTGATTATATAGTTTATGCCAAGCCGATTTACTCAAAACGCACTATGAATTTACGAGTCTCTAGAGGCCTAGGATTACTTCTTATCGCGAGTACTGTGTTGACGGCGCTCATAATCTTGACGTGGTCTGAGGGCTGTTTAGACGCACTGAACGTGGTCCGGAAGTCTGGAACACTTGATAATTATACGACCTTCATAATAAAACAATAGAGATTTATCTCACGATAACAATTCTTTTTGAATTCACCTCAAATTTCATCCTTCCCAGGTGATCGTGGTCGGACGGCGTCCAGTTTTTCTTTTTGACATAACTTTTTATGACATATCGGGCAAAGCGGAGAGCACGTGAAGACTGATCTTGACACATTCCAAGTTATTTCAGTGCAGCCCTTGTCTACACAATAATAGGGCGTTTTGACGAAAGGCAGGTTTCCACCAAACAACCTAGACACTAAAACGTATTACACACTTAATGGTGTAAATCAACTTCTCCAGAGCTAACACCTAAAGTGTCATAGCAACACACTTAGAATGGTAATGAATACCCAAACATTAGAATGCGGAAAATCTTAGCAGCATCCTAGGGATTTCATTTGACCAGCGGCAAGAATAAAAACAACGAGCATCATATATTGTTTTTTAAAAAACAAAAAACTGGAAATGCATACACAATGAATCCCGCACGAGAGAAGAATCATGAACCTGGTGTTTGCTCGAGAATGCAAATATGCAAATTGCATGCTTACCGCCTCGCAAGTATGAAGTCTACAAATATATTGCTTTGGCATCGCCAATATTTCATGTACTGCATAATGTATATCTGAGCTCATGGAATGTATCTACAAGTATAAAGCATTGGTGAAGGGAAGAAATCGTGATCGTGCTGAACAACCTCGGCCAAAGCGGATCTCAAGTATTACGAGCACCGTTCAAAAAGAGTATTCACCTTACTTTTCTATATCACACTTCCCCACGCGCTTTTTGCACCCTTCAAGGGAAGGGTGTTCAATAAAACGACACCCTCTTCTACAATTCAGAAGAGTTGTTTAGGTCAAAATAGTGATTCTGAACGGGTGAACGGGTGTAATTATTTGGAATAGCGCTTTTACACACTTAGGGGTGTAATGTTCCTAACTTGTAGCAATGACCATCCTACATGAAGTTTTTTTCTTTTTTTTTTTTTTTGCCACATCTTAAATTGGAGGTGCGACTCAAGAGGCCCCCGCCGTGGCATTAGGTAAAATATTTGAGAATCTGGAAAGGAGTCGATCTCTTCACGTGCCCCATAGAAAAAAAATATAAGCACCTCGAAAGGAGATGGAGGGGTTGAATACAATATCATCGACACTTTCAAACAAGCCGGCCAAGTTAAATGGGCAGTTCTATGATCAAGCAATCAAATTGAATATATTAATTAATAGGCGGGTTAATTCAACAAGCTTAGTAAATAATCTACTCATTTGGCCTACCATAACATGTCGTGAATGTGAAAAACGACATGGAACATAACGTGGTGGAAAAAGAACATGGCTACTCATTAACGAGCGCAAGTCGTTTACAAATTAGAAACAAAACAGAAATTATTGCATTTCTGAATATTCAAAAATAAAATATACTTGAAGGCATTTCTAATAGAACAGAGGCAAAATTTTTAGGCCAAATGCATATGCAACGAAAACACACGGGTTTCATGGTGTTTACGTTTTTCAGGGTACACCGGTGCTGATGGAGTGTCCACCGGGTCTTCATTTCAACGAGTTACTAAACGTATGTGACTGGCAGTGGAGGGCACAATGCACTGAGTTGCCTCGTCCACCCGCGATAAGACCTAGACCAAAGATCATAACACCCGAGGAAACAACAACTACACCTGAACCCGAACAAGTTCAGACTGAAAAGATAATAATTAAGAAGGTTGTCAAGGAGATCGTTAGGCCAACTGATCCGCAGCCCAGACTCCGAAACTGGTCATGTTTCTGAGCCAGCAAAGGAACCCGCCGTTGAGCCTGTGAAGGAACCGGCAACTGAACCGTCTATAGAACCCGCTGCAAGCACGAAAAAGAACCCGCTGGAGAACCTGCCGAAGAACCTGCTGCGGAACCGGCTGAGGGACCAGCCGTGGAGCCTTCCAAGAAACCGGCTGCTGAACCAGCTGAGGAACCCTCTGCCGAACCCACTGCCGAGCCCGCTGCTGAACCCGCTGCCGAGCCAGCTGTAGAACCGGCCGCTGAGCCAGCTGCTGGAACCTGCTTCTGAACCAGCCGCTGAGCCAGCTGCTGAACCAGCTCTCCAACCCACTGGTAAACCAGCTGCTGAACCGGCTACTGGACCAGCTGCTGAACCGGCTGCTGAACCAGCTGTTGAACCAGCCACTGAGCCAGCTGCCGAACCCGCTGCGGAACCCGCTGCTGAACCAGCTGCACCTGCTGCTGGAGCCAGCTGCTGAACCGACCGCCGAGCCCGCTGTTCAACCCGTCACTGAACCCGCTGCTGAACCTGAAGAAGTTCAGACTGAAAAGATAATAATTAAGAAAGTTGTCAAGGAGATCGTTAGGCCAACTGACCCGCAGCCCGCCTCCGAAACTGGTCATGTTTCTGAGCCAGCAAAGGAACCCACCGCTGAACCCACCGCTGAACCAGCTGCTGAACCCGCTGCCGAACCCGCTGCCGAACCCGCTGCCGAACCCGCTGCTGGAGCCGACTGCTGAGCCGGCTGCTGAGCCAGCTGCTGAACCGCCCTCTAAACCGGCTCCTGAACCGGCTGCTGAACCCGCTGCCGAGCCCGCTGCCGAACCTGCTGCCGAACCCGCTGCCGAACCCGCTGCCGAACCCGCTGCCGAACCCGCTGCCGAACCCGCTGTGGAACCCGCTGCTAAACCAGCTGCTGAACCAGCCGCTGAGCCAGCTGCCGAACCCGCTGCGGAACCCACTGCTGAACCAGCTGCTGGCACCTGCTGCTGAACCAGCTGTTGAACCGGCCGCCGAACCCGATGTTAAACCCGTTGCTAAACCCGCTGCCGAGCCGGCTGTGGAACCGGCCGCTGAACTCGCTGCCGAACCAGCTGCTGAACCCGCTGCTGAACCAGCTGCAGAACCTGCAGAAGAACCTGCCGCTGAACCGGTCGCTCAGCCTTCCGGAGGACCGATTTCAGACGCAGATGCCAAACCAGCTCCCGAACAACAGGATGACGAAGTCGTTAACATCGATGCTAAACCAGTCGCAGTCAGCTACTACGACGATACAGTGTAGCCTTCTACCTAACTCAATAAATGCCTGACTTCCGGGTTCCACTTTTAATTTAATTCCTATTGCCTTCTACGCTTTTAATAAAAAGAAAATACCAGCAGTAACCCCGGATATCTTTTTCATGTTGTTTGACCTTTTCAACAATGTCTGTCACTATTAGAGTTGAGAGCTGTCATAGTTTCTAAAAAAGTTCAATTCTCATTCAAACGACTTTGCATTTGATTGGACCGCTGACCGGACAAATAGCACTACGCCTTGGTGAACGAACTGTATGTGAGGAGCGAGGAACGACACGAAGACAGATGTTAATTTACCACAAAAAAACTTTACTTTAAAAGCTCTAAAGGTAAAAGAAATTAACACACAGTCGGGATGCGCGAGAACATTTGACACAGCGTACCTTCCGAGGTGCGAGGAACTTAAAACTGCCACTCCTAGCGCGCAAGTGCGAATTCAAAGTATCGAAAATCCTTCTCAAGAATATCTAGGCATTCACAAGCCCTCGGATTTGTTATATAGACTTTTCTTAAGGGCGCAACATTCTTAAATATCGCGGCATTGACGACGCCGACCAACAGCTTAAATCATGAAATACCGGCTGGTTTTGGCGGGAGAACTGTCTGGGTAGACATTGGTGTGGGTATGGGGGAACTTGCTAAATTTGACCATGGTGGGCTACAATAACTTGAATGGAACTTGGCCGGCTAAATCGAGGCTGGTTAACCACAGGCCATTACCTTGCCTCCTCAAAAGAACGAGCGCTAAGGCGGTAAAGTGTTTGATTGAGTTTCCACAACAAAAGAATACATGAACAGTTTAATGTAGTCTATGCAGGTAAGCTCTCGGAATGTGATAGCTGCATTTTGAGTGGTGGCACGTAGATGTTTTCTTACCCTTCACATGCCATGGAGCAATAGCATACCTTGCAGTGATAACCAAATCGGAGCACGCTCACCGGGTTGGAATCGGTCCGCTGGCGTTAGACGAATTAGTAGTGAGCATAAACGTGACAATGTGTTTGATAAAGAGCCCTCGCGTTTCACGCGCGGATTCAGGTGACTTCATGAAAAAGAACCCTTGGGGAAGATGTGAAGCTCAGAAACGTTTTAGCAAGAACTCGCGCTGTAGCTCTTGTGCGCATCGTGCTCATGTTATGTCCGAGAAGTCATGGTTAGTTTCATTGCGAACAAGCATTATGCAAAAATAAGATAGGGACAGCTAGGCCCAAGGTTCGTTCAGTTCGCGGTCCCATGCCAGTGTGTTCACGTTTCTCGCGCGCTTGCACAAACTTCGATGCTCATCACTGGTTGCGCGGTTCCTGATGATGGTGGCTTTTGCATTGACAGGTGAATTTTTCCACCCAAACGAAACCTTATAGTGGTCAGGGGGACGTCTGACCTTTAGCGGTCGCAGTTGTCTAGAACCTGGCGACAGGGTTGCTGCACATGGTGTAGTTGCAGTCATCTTATGTGGAGCTTATGGTTCACAAATGTCGCCTCTCACGTCCCATTCGGCTGGTTGAGCAGAGGTCTTTTTCGCCTTCGTTGTCTTCGGATGTGGTTCAAATGACATCCTACCTTGCCGCTGGGAGACTCAATGAGTCAGGAAAGTGAACCGATACGACGCATCATCTGGCCCTGCGCCCAATCCGGCTCGGTCAGGAATTGTCCCTAACGTACTTTCTCCCTCTGGAGAAGCGTTGTGCTGGATTGAGCTTGTCTTGATTGTCCTTGACATTCACATCGGTCTTCGGCCTCATCAAGTCGAGAGGGAAGGATATTTCTCGGCCGAACATTACTTTCGCTGGTGGGATTCTTGTACTGTTGCGGGCAGTGTAATATGTCAACAACAAAAAAATGGGCCAGTCGACGCTGTATGCTGCCTGTTGTGTCTTTCATGAGTGCCCTCTTGAGTTGCGCGACATAGCGTTCTGGACTTGTCTATTTGTCGCAGGGTTATATAGTGCGTCTGTCATAGCTTGTGCACCGTTTAACTCGCAGAAATCCTTAACCTCGTTAGAGATGAACGAACTTTCGTTGTCGGACACCACTTCTTATAATATGCCAAATATTTCAAAGAGGCTTTGTATTAGATCAATGACAGCTGTAGGTGTTGCCTGACGGTACCTGACGACTTTGTACAGACGTGTACTACAACTAAGTAGGTCTGCCCGTGTACTGGACCAAGAAAGTCTAGATGGATTGTGTGCCAGGGTGTCTCTGGACGTTCCCACACAAAAATCGGTGCCTTAGGTGACGTTTTGTTGAGCTTTGGCATTTACGGCATTGCTCTACTGTTTCTCAATCTCGTTGCCAAGTCCCAGCCACCATACGCAGCTTCATGCGCACTATTTCATCGCCATCATGCCTCTGTGCCATGCATGTCTAAGCGATAAGAGATGAGAACGTGTCGTGCTTGGTACAATGCTGTGACACTGAAATCCCCAGGTAAGGCATCCTTCATGAAGTGCCAGGGCTGTGTCTGTCCGTCGGTAAGGCGTGAACTTTTCTCCGGTGAGTTTGCTCACTAGTGTCATTCTGAACGGCGGCGTACAGATCATCCAAAGTGTCATCTTGCTGTGTCAGACGTGCTATCTTTCTGGCAGTGAATGCTGGACTCAACAAGGCTTGAAACATTATTATGCCACCCGATGAGGACCCTTCGCCGTCGCCTTCGGGTTAGTTGCAGTCTACTTAACGTGTTAACATTCTGGTGGTGCTTTCCTTGCCTGTAGGTGATGTCGTACACTGTTAGCAAAAATAACACGCCCAGACGTGTAAACCGTTGTCCCATAGCGGACACGTCAAAACGTGTTCGTTTTACACGCAGCCATGTGTGTTATTCGTCTACACACGAGGTGCCGTGTAAACTTAACACGCTACACCGTGTCTGCCTTCCGCGAAACACGGTTTGAGCGTGTTCCTTATGAAACATGGCGGCCAGCAGCCGAGAACAGGCGAGAGACGAGCCCAGCGAGCCGCGCGCCTTTCAGCCGAATTGAAAGCACACAGGACGCGTTTGTTCTCGTTCGATGTCTTTTATACACAGTAAACAGTCTCCAAGCGGCGGACGTAGCTACGTGCAAAGGTACGTACGTACGTGCGTCGTCGGCGCGTCGGCGGCGTCGGTAGCTACGACAGTGACGGAGCCGCTAGACAGAAAAACGAATGCCGAACTCACATGGATAAATAACTCGAGCAAACTATTTGGAATCGGGCGGTAACTTGCGCCACCTAGCGAGATTTCTAGCAGCCTATATAAAAAAAAAATCGAGTCTGTTAATACGCTGCGAACGATCACGACTAGACAGCAACCCTACATACATCGCAGACAACACGAGTACCACGTATTACACAGCACCGACATAGTACACAAACACAACAACGACACTGCGCCCGACACTTCCTACTCGACATTCATTTCTCCCCGCGGCGCATATAAGCTTGACATGTGCGGGTGAGCTCTTTGGTCGCTGACCGTTACAGATTTATAGAAGAAGACACAAAACACGGCGCAATGGACAGCCGTGTGTTAGAACTGTTTGCATTTAAAAAGTCTGGAGGCAAAATCTATAATGTTAGTCCGTTGCGACAAATAACGATATATTAACAATAAATCTTAAACCGGTCATGAAAAAGTTCAAATTTTTGTTATTTTCTTGCTTGACCAGTGTTATGAGCACTCCGACTAGCTTGAATCAGATAGAAAAACAAATTATTGGGATTTTGTCATTACGTATACAATAATAAATGGAAATGATCCTTGCGCAAAGCATTTTTTATATATTTTTGTGAAGGACATCCGCCCAACACTTCACTTCCGCTAGTTGCAGTACGGGAGCAGACGCCTTCACTTTTGGGGCGTTTTGATGCAGTTTGTTGTCGTATGTCGTGTCGGTGTCGAGTGGAGCGGTGGGGCTTGGGAGTTTGTGACCGGTGTTATTCGTGATCACTGGTGTGGCGCTGATGCGTCTTTTTTTATACTGCCACCACCCCGAACTTTGAAGATTCACGGGCCCGTAGCACTGCATTATGCTGAATCGCGAGCTCCTTCTCTGTTGACGTCGTTTTCCTGGTACCACTCGTGGATACTGCAAGCGTTTAAACAGTGTGCACCGTCTCGCCTACATCCCCGGTGACGTACTCGACCTGTTGAAACTTATTGCTTCCGTCATTTTGGAGTACGCAAGGCAGTTATCTCGTTGCTCTGGTTTCGGTTATAAAAGCAAGGCAAAACGCTCGTAGTTCTCGCCCTCAGTACACGTTGGACATCTTCCACACTTTGACACCGGATAACTGGATGAACGAGGATTTACATTTACTTCAGAGGTCACTCTCGCCGCTTCCTCACCGTTGAGCAGCAGGATCAGCTGGCGACAAGCCGCGGATGAAAGGCTTGAGCATCAACAGCCCAAGTGCACTCGGTGCCGATGCGGGCGATGCGGGTTTCTGTCAACCGGGAGGCCAGCACAAACCGTGACCGTTCCAGCTCTTCGTCATGACACGGTGTTGCAGAGAGCAGGGTAAAATACAACTACACGGACCACCGAAGCAAACGCACTGCTATCGTAAATCTTGGCTTGTGATTGCGCCTTTGTAGATCATCTTATTCGTTTTGCTGGAGAGACGCAAACGACGGGCATAACAAAATCGCTTGCATATTCCGCATACCTCGCAAAAGCATTTACCCAGTCACCTTGCGAAAAGCGCGAAACACGGAGTCCGCACCGTCCTAAGCTTCCCCTGTCTTTTACCTGCTTTAGAGCAGTTTGTACCTGCTAGTAGATATGCCTACTGAAACTGAAACAGGGCAGTGCCAGAGAGAAAAGAGACAAAGTTGGGAAAGCTTGCTCGCTCTCTCCAATTTCTCAACTCTCAAGTGATTGTACCATAATAAATGCACCAACGCCTCTTCCCAAAATAAAGAAAAAGCACTACGTTCACTACGTAAAAAATTGTCTCAGTTCATGCATCTGTGGGCAGGTAGGAAATCTTGCCCTAATTTATTCACACCGCATGATGAGCGCAACAAACTCGCACGCGATTTACAGGAAAATATCGGTGGTGACTTAAGTTTCCCTGAAATTCTGTATAACCGGTCGTTTGCAGGACCGAATCATCTACTCGAGCGGTGTGCGTCGCTGTGCAAACACGTCGCTGTGCAAACGCAGTCCAACA
>JAZHYW010050310.1:0-12406 GCA_037355805.1 Ixodes ricinus | reverse complement strand
GAGTTGAGGAGGGGAAAGCTATTTCTTTCCTTTATTTTTCTGCGTCTGCCAATGAGCGGAGAGAAAACTAATGGGTGTTCTTGGAAGCTATCAACGTCGGGGATTATGTCTTAGTGGTATTCACTGAAAGTACAAAACTTGTTGCATGAACCATTTTACATGTACACATCATTGAGGTAGCTAAACATATTTTCGTTGTTAATGAACTGCATTATGAAAGTTGTCCCTGAGAATAGAAGGATTGAAAGGACTAAATGTGGCTTATTAATCTGACGATAAATAAAACTACATGTGTGTACGGCAGAGATACCTGAAAAGAAAGATTTAAGTGGCCTTAGAGGCAGCCGCTCAAATTCTCGCAGTTTTGTTTAAACTTCACAGTTTTTTTGGTGGAAAATAAAAGGAATGGAGGATTACTGTTAGCAAATGACACAAATATAATTATCCATCGGCACCCCCCCCCCCCCCCTTTACGGAGGAGGGAGTCCCTCAGAAATAAAATTTATTCTCTCTAGGAGCATCGTAAAATGAAAGAAAGGGGGAGGGGGGGGAGGGGGGCTAAAAACATACCCTGTTGTAAAGGTTCCTCTGCTTCGTACCTTGGCCGCAGACCAGACAGCGTGATCCCGGTAAAGCCACTTCGTTTGCAAAATCACTCCTGCCAGAAAGCATGTTTTCGTGGTGCCAGACGCTCGCGCCGTTCCTCACGACGCCGCGCCAAGAAAGAATAATCTTTGTTTCTCAATTTATGAGTTGCACTGAGCGCGAACCTTCTGCAGCGTGCATAATTGTCACTACGGGATTTGATTTTCTCAGCAAAAAGAAATTTCTGACCACTAGTATATAGTGCGATGATGTCACGTGCAAACCATGTTAAACAGTTAAGTTTTCGGGTTAAATATGATGTTCTCAACACAATACTCGGTTTCACTTTAAGCGTGAGCGTAGCAGAAGCTAAAAGAGCGAGCTCCGGCTTTCAGCTTTTCTGCGCAAGCACGCGCGTTCCTGATGCGCAAGCACTGGTCAGGACCACATGCTCGCGCGTGTAGCATCGCGTTCGCTCTAACTAGTGAGTGTGACTCATACTTCGTTTCAGCTTAGGTCCAGACGCAGCCTATGCTACAAGCGCGAGCTCCGGGCTTCCAGCGTCCCTGCCAAGCACGCGCGCTCGTGCAGTGCAGGCACTGTTCAGGGCCACACGCTCGTGCTAGTAGCATCGGCTGTGTCTGGACCCAAGCTGAAACTAAGTATAGCAACACATTAAGCATAAACTAAAGAAAATATCTGACGCATTTCGAACATAATAGGTGAAATAAGTTTAGAATTTTTAGCACAATTTCTTTTGTTGATGACGTCCTTTGTCTGAACCAATACAGAACCTAAACGGCAAGAGCGTGCAACAACCATGCGCCATCTTCCTAAATGTTAGAAATGAACATCTAGTTATAAAGATGTGAACGCCCAACCGATTTACAAGCTTTCAAAGCAAACATTTGAGTGAGAATCACGCGCTTGAGAGGATCAGAATGGTAACGTGCACCTATTCAGCCAGTCCTTCCTTTAGAATTCTATGTCGTCATTATCTGACGCTCAGACCAGTGTTGTCATTGGACGCTCGTGTATGAAACTTATAGGCACGCCTTTCGAAGCAGCATTTTGTTTCCTTCATCCCTTTGCAATGCCGCTTTAAGCTGAAACGACACATAGCAAAAAGGGAAGTCCACATTGTAAAGTTGTGCATATATATATAACAGTCTCGCGATGGCATGCGGCAGCGTAATAAAATGTTAGAGCACGCATGACTGATAAAGCGAAGAGTTGTAGAATGAGGCCCCAAAACAAGTACACGTAAGAACTGAATATAACTTTACTCTCTAGAGTGTATTCTGTGAAGTTTCGAGCTCGTGCAATCCGATGCCCAAATGTGATTTAAATTAGAAATGTATTGTTTGTTCTTCGCGATATTTATAAGTAATTAGAAACATCACTGCACGCATCTCTATTATAGAAATACAGACGATAATCAACCAAGTCCTAAGCAGTTAGGAGTTCGACGTTTCCAAACCGGTTCGGTATTTTCATCAGGAGTGACTATTTGCACGTGGAGAGCTGCAGCTTCTTTTCCATCTATGGTGTGTCGTTTGCTTCCTTCACTTTCATGCTAAAGCATTAATTGTCCCATGGATCGTACCGACGTCATCAGCTTTGAAGCCGCGCCAAACGGCGCCTTGCCCCATCCCAATGTCGCGTGTAGAAGAAATCTGATGGATAGGTTCTCATTGGCTAGCGCGTGTCATCAAGGAACGAGGCTCTCACTGGCTCTCGTGCGGCGTAGTTCCAAAAACGCCACCAGAGAAGCCCTCTCCATGGCGGCGCAGCGCACGCAACGGCCCGTCTGCCGGTGTATCCACCCGACGGACCGGGCCGCGGACCGACTGATCACGTGATGCGCGGCCCGCGCGGCCGTCCGATTGCAATGAGCATCCACACGGCGGACCAAAAGAGCAGACGACAGAGCGGACGGGCCGGTCTAACCCTCGACCTCACAGCTCCGCCAAACGCATGCAGCGAGCTGCTTTGAGGCTATTTGTAAGGAGCGAAGATGGAGGATGAACGAAAGAGATGTTTGGCCGCGTTGGCTCTGGCGTTGACTATTGAGGACGAGGAGGACTTAAGTGAACCGAAAAGGGCATGCTGGATGAAGCGCGATGAAGTAAAAAGTTGCATCGTCGCACCATGCCGCCATCGTCGCACAACAAAAGGTTCGTCTTCTTCGTCTTCAACAGTTGGCGCCAAACGAAAACGACTTTGGATTTGGATTCCAATCCAACAACAAAAGTCAGCTTGTTGCCAGACTTAGCGCTTCAATTATACTAAAAACGCCGCGGTCCGCCGCCAAAATCCGGGCGAGAAAAGTCGCTTGGCATTTCTCAGAAGCGCGGCCTGCGGACCGCCGGCGGACTTCAAAAACCGGTGACGTAAGATGACGTGATGCGCGGCCCGCGGACCAAAACAGCAACTGGTCTGTCGTGTGGATCACCTTAAGAGGTGCGGCAAAGCGAGCCTGGCCGCACGGCCCGCTCGGGCAAATTCCGAAGAGGTTGCACGGCCGAGCTCAGCGCGGCGAGGCCACCTCACGAGAGCGCGCGCTCGGCCGTCGACCAACGGAAACAGGGCCGTCCACGCCACTACGCCGCAAACGAACTAAAGCGTGTTTCACATGCAGCGGTTTTGGCCTTAAGCGGGTTTCACATGCAGCGATTCCACGGCTGAAATCGCTGTCGCTAACGCGCGGCGGCACGGATCGCGAGGTTTCCATTTCAGATGAGCGTTTTCTGCCGTTGCATGGCCAATGTTGCTTGCAGCAAGCAGATGCGCTCACTTTCACGGCCTCAGTCACCTCTTCCCAGAGTTTCTCTTTGGTCCCATTGTGTCTTAATGTTTTGAGCTGCGCGTCCCAAAGAACCCAACGCTTTGACACTTCACTTATAACCAGTTGATTGAACTGGGCGCGATACAGTTTGTCTTACTTGGTGGTCGATCTGTGTTCGAAAAGACACGTCAATGTCGCTCAGTTCTTCCTTGTCTTTAATTCTTCGCTAGAGCTCGCACGAGCCGCTTCCGATTAGCGTCTCTTGCGCTTGCCACACTTGGTACTCAGGTGAGGAAAGTAAAAAAAAACCGTGTATTTCATTGAGAAAACAAATTCCGAGGAAGGAGACAGCATCTCCTCCTCCATGACCTCTGAACAGTTCCGACGCCACTGCTGAAGCAAAGAAGCTCGACCCGCCGGAAAAAGAAACCACAAAGCAGTCGATTGCGTACTTTCTCTGCTTGTCGTCTGCTTCAAGAACGTAAAAATGCCGCCGTCCTATGCGCCAGCTTTCCCGCAATGTTTCTCCTTCTGTCACGTGATTTCCAGCCGCGCTGTGAGTGGCCAGCTGGGAAGCTGCCGCTCTGCCGCGGCGAAAAATTTCCAACCTGGTGGAACCGTGCCGCTCTGCCCCTGCGGCTGGCCAGAGCGCCGCGACGGCAGAAATCGCGCCGCTCTAGGGCCAAAATCGCTGCATGTGAAACACGCTTTGTGGGAGCAGAAGAACGACATTCATTGATTTCGCCTTCACAACTCATAAGAACTGCTGAGGTGTCCTCGGACTTCTTTGCTCTTCACGTGCCCTAGTCCGTTGGCATACGCCGATGGTTAAGTGGCTGTCGACTTATTGAGCCCGACCTGTTGAAACATCGGGCTCCTAAATGTTTAGAACTTGGTTGATGAAGGTCTGTATTTCTCAAATTTTTGACCCAACCAGACGGAGTTCCGTCAAATGTGTTTAGTTTGAAACCTGCATTTCTATACCTTTATTTTTATGCAGTAGGGCATCCCGTATGGGATTATCTAAAAGATTACCATTTATTATCTCTCTTTCTGCACATTTCGTGTATTTGCCTTCAGGTCTATAATGTGAGCACACAGTCCTCTTTGGTATAGCCCACGACCCGTTGTTTCACACTGCCGAACGGCGAACAAAAAAGCGCGTTTTGGAGACTCAACAGATGGCGTATTTTCGAGTATCATCCTCCCGTGTCGGACTTAAGCGGTTATGTGAACTTCATAAAGCAAAATTTATTGATGACAATAAAAAATATTTTATTGCTGCCTGAAGACTTGACAACATAAATAGAGATCCGATCACCCTAAAGATATACGTCATAAGTAAATGCACTCCCAAATTATCTGATATATGCTCTGCAAATCTTTTCCGGCGTTTATGTCCTCGATAGGCTTGTCTATAAGTGATACAATTGGGAGAACCTTAAACAAATGTTTTATTTTGAAGATGATTTAAATAACATATGTGTTCCTGACGCATATTCAACTTCTCAAACATAGAGAAGTCTGTTGCTCCTTTTATGTGATGAACAAGAATTTTATGTGTCCGTGTGGCTGGACGAAAACAAAGTACACAGTGGCGCGGGGCGGGACTATGACGATTGCACATTAAGACCGTCAGAAAGTGACCAATTAAGTAGTTGTAATGTCAGCTAGATGTATAAAATATTACTTTGTTCTTTTTAACGAAAAAATAAAATAAAAATTACAAGGGTGATGTTTCTTGCAAATTGAATCGACCTTCATCTTCACAGGAACAAACCCTCAAACGCCAAGCTGTGCCGAAAATGTTCACTTCGGCAAGCGCTATTTCTGTGCCAGATCCGATCCAAATACGAAGGTCACTCTTTTCTGCATGATTATTCGCCTATATCTAGGGTTCCGCGTTTTCGGTTTTTATTTTTTCAAAATTCGGCGTACTTTTTTCGGTGTTTATTTTAAAATTCCATTTTCGGTTTTTTTCGTGTATATTTGTTCCCAAAAATTTTTACCTGTTTTTTTCGGTGAATATGAAAGAAACACCACCGGACTCCGGATCAAATGATCCTAGTAGCTGTGATATTTGTGATCACTCAAGGAATAACGACACATATACATACGTGGTCTTCGCTACAACTTCCGTCGGGACACGCATCAAAATCGCGAAATTTGCGGGCCTAATCTTCCGCGTGCTTCTCTTCCCTTCCCATTCTGACGACGTGACCGACTGAGGTTCAGTAGTGTTGACGAGTGGGCTAGTTGGTCATTCATATTATCGGCAAAACAAACAGCGCAGGGACAAGGACAGAGTAGAAGAGCGGCAGGAGGACAAAGTAGAAGGGTGCATGTGCCGCGATTGCGGATGTACTCCGGATTTTGAAGCGATTTATGATCATCAGAAAACAAAACTATAAGCTGACACGTGAGATTATCGGAGTCAATAGCAGCAATTGGACAAGCAGGGTTCAGAGCGTAGTTATTGCCCCGTCACTTGCCTTGACGGAAAAGGAGTGTATTTTCTCCTGAGATCGGAGAACAACGGCGCCTCGCAGATGACTATAGGAACACGTGTATAGTCCTCCTCTAGCAGGCGCTGTGTGTTGTCTACCGTTCTACTCAGTCCTTGTCCCGCGCTGTTTGTTTTCCGACTAAGAGTGATCCGACCGTACAAAAACCAGCAAAATGGCAGAAAAAAAAAAAGATCCATTGTATATATGTTCTCAACCACAGGGAAGTTTGATAGAGGGTGTTAAGAAAGGTATTAACGGCTTTCATCGATGTCCTCTGAAGTGCATGAAGCAAAAAACCTTATACTAGCCCACATCCGAACTTTTTTTAGGACCGGGAACTTGACACACTAAGCCCGATCACAGAAAGGACACAGATGTCCCGCGAAGGCCAATCCAAGACCCCTTTTGTTGCATGTTGAAGCTTCGAAGAGGGCAATCACGAAGACGTCACACAATGTCGAACCTTGCAAAGCCCTCTCTCTCTCTCTCTCCCTTCCCTCCCCCACCCAACTCGACGCGGCCCTGAAAAACTGCCCTTTTTTGGTTAATACTGAATATTAGAAAACGGATTAGACGTATTTTTATCGGTTTTTATCGGTTTGAACCGAAAACGCCGAACCTACAAACTGGCTTTTTTTCGGTTAAAACCGAATTTCCGAAAATGAATTCGGCGTACTTTTATCGGTTTTTATCGGTTTAAACCGAAAACTCCGAACCCTACCTATATCACGGTGCTGAGTGTAAACAATATTGGTCAGTAAAGCAAGCGTTGTGATTGCCGCTCAGTGTTTCTATAAAAGGTAGACTGAAAGGGCTTGTTCTAAAACTTTCCTGGCATTATGAAAATATTATTGCTTTTGGCTCAGTTGCGTCGTCATCATATATATTGTAAAACGTATTTTGTAAACGACATTTCAGGATATAAATGGCACGGACGTGCCTATTTCATGATTTTATTTCACTGTAATTAATTCCTAGGTTCAAGAGCACACCAGGATTAGGCTTTTAATACTGCGACGCAAAGTTGTAGCATTAACGGGTATTTTAGGCGACCTACCAAACTGATAACCTTAAGATTCAAATAAAATATATGCGACTGAGGTTAAAAAAAAAGATGTTGAGTCATATATGTTAATCTAGCTTTCTTTTACTTCAGAATTAAAAACAGCGCGAAAAGACGAGGACCAGACAAAGAAGTAACACGGACGCAGCGCTGCGTCCGTGTTACTTCTTTGTCTGGTCCTCGTCTTTTCGCGCTGTTTTTAATTCCGAAGTATGTACTAACTCGCCCAAGCCTCAACTTTAGTTTCTTTTACTGTTTCATCGAAATTAAATAACGCAATTTATTTTCAGTGTACCTGAAAATAAAAGTGGATTCTACGAATGATAAATAGCTATAAGATACTCGTTTCACTGTTGAAATAGGATCTATTGCCAAAGAAACGCGGAAAATATATTCCCAGTTTTGCGGTTCAAACCGGTTCGAACCGGTTCAAACCGGTTCGAACCGTTATTTTTTGCTCCCCGGAACTGAACCGGAGCTGAACCGAAAGCTGTGAACCCGAACCGGAACCGAACCGATAAAAATTTCGGTTCGACACCCTGGTACACACGCCGTCGACGATCCCCACCACTTCTAGCGACACAAAAGTTTTCCATTCGTTTTTATTATATTTTTTTATCTCTTTAAGGCACAGTGTATCTTCCAGAATACATTCAATATAATAATAGTGTTTTGTAACCCAAAGCAATACTCAGACGAAATGTCTAACGTATCTTAGCAGATACATTTGTTGGTTTCGGTTTCGTAGGCTCGAATTTTCGCCGCCAGGGGTCTTCCAGATACTCCGTCGGCTCCGATGTGCATGGCGGCGCCCAGGACGCGTATTGTCCGCGTCGTGCTACGCATTTCGACCTGCTGTTACAAAGGTAAGCTGTACTTTGCTCTGAAATATGTTAATTTTGCATTTTTAGAAGTTCTGGATTCCATAGCGCAGACGTATTTTATCCTGAAACGTATGAAAGTCGGGCAAAAAGTACATAGTAGATATGCGTATCGTGTAAAGGCTGTTTCACATGCTGTGATTCTCGCCCGAAATCGGTGCGATTTCCATTAAATGTGCGATTAAAATCGCAGTCGCACTGCCGCTGCGGCTCTGCGATTGTTTTCCACCAAGTTGGTATTTTGCCGAAGAGTCGGTGCGATCGCTTTCTCGTCATCCAGCCGCTCATTAGCCAGCTATCATCCGCGAAAATAAATGTAGACACATAAAAGCTTCTGGTTTAATGCTTAGTTACGAAGTGTCTAGTGTTACGTCCGACGTAACCCAAGTTACGTCCAAATCTCCGCCTTCCCTAGGTTCACGGGGGAGAGAGAGGAGGGCAGGGGGGGGAGGGTTAGGTATACGCGTTTCAGTGCTCCGTCCGGACGTAACGCTAGCCACAGAGGCTTAATTATTAGAAATTTCTAGTTACATATTGCATTCCTAAAACATTTGTGCTTATTAAGACTTTTTTGTTTTATTTTAGACAAAGTCAAACGCGTCGCGTCCGTGTCCGAACAGCCGGCCGTTCCGACAGAAATCGCGCGGTTGTTGGAGCTTGTGAAACCAAACATTGCGATCGCACTCGCTGCGTCGGCTGTCCCTGTCGCACCGATTTTTGTTCGCACAGTCCCTGCATGTGAAACAGGCTTAAGAGAAAACTCGCATAGTAGCTCTGTGATTTCTGTGGTGTTCCCTTCCGTGCTTAGATGTGGCAGTGTTTCGGTAGTTTTAAGCCGATAAATGTTTTGCCAGGTAAATAGGTTGGGCGATAGTTTAGGGGCGGGCGTTCACTCTGAATTTTACATACCTATGCACGAGGAATCAGCTGTAATTGTCGGGAGAAAGCTTCCTGTTTGGCGTGGTTTAGTACATCCCTATGTTGACTTGTTTACTGATAAAATTTGACGTGGTGCTCTTTTCTTTTAGGTCTCGTATTCTACTGCTGCCCGATGGAAATTCCATCAGGATCTTTCTACCAGACACGGAGTCGCGACCGTCCCTGTGTGGTTTTGATTCCGGAAAGTGGAACAGTGTCCGATGCGGGATCTAGTGATAGTGAAGTGAGTGACGGTGACGAGGAGAACTTGCCAACGAAGGGCCTAACAACAGAACTTCCAAGCGATAACGAAACTGAAGGCGGAACGCCCGTCTGTCTAGTTCTGTCAACGTCAAGAAAGAAACAAAGGTCACCGCCGCAAGTTTTTGACTGGCAAAAGGAAGACAGGTGTTTTGTGGAGCCTGCGGAACCCTCTGTTGGCCCAATGAAATATTTTCAAGTTTTCATGGATGACAAGCTGCTGACGATTGTTGACGAGACAAACCTCTATGCTGTGCATCAGGCTGGAGTGTATGGGTAAACGTTTGTTACACTGTGTCAGCATGGTTACGCAAAGTACATATTCGAACTGAATCGTTGCATCGCCCCTTCAATTAAACACCTTATAAAATCAAATGTGGTGTTTGAGCGCTATACATCTTATTTATTTTACAAGAAAACATGTTTTCATTCAACACCAGACATATATCCGTAATGCGTGCTCACCAGACGCACCCTGGTGTGCATGTCAGGCCAGTTTAGTGTGCCGTGGTGTGCACATTAGACTGGTCTGGTGTGGTGTAGTGTGCACATCAAGCCATTCTAGTGTGCTCTGGTGTGCACATCAGACCAGCCTAGTGTGCTTTGGTGTGCACATCAGACCACACTAGGTTGGTGTGATGGGCACACCAAACCAGCCTAACGTGTTCTGGTGGGTACACCAGAACACGTTAGGCTGGTTTGATGTGCGCACCAGAACACACCAGGCCGGTCTGATGTTTACACCAGCAAACACTAGGACACACCAAACCGGTCTGGTGGATTTTTCAATGGGGTGTTCGGTTAGGGTTCTGTTCCAGTTCGAGAAAAAACGAGCTCTTCAGTTCCCGTTTCGGTTTGACACCCTGCATGACCATGATGACATATCCTTGACGGCAAGGACATTACCTTGAGCGTGGTTGGGCCTATAAAGCACTGCTTTATTATTTCCCATTGAACCAATATTTAAAAGTTCTTCATTTAAATTTTCCGATCTCAGTAATCCCAATATTAACGGAATGCTCTCATTTTTTTGTTTCGAAAAGAAACCACAAGATGCACTTCAACACATGTGCGTGAACGTTCTCAGGACATGTAGAAACGTCGGTCCCAGCGGCATACCCCTCGCAGAGGCTTTTGAGACGGTGTTGCAGTTCGACGAGCGCTCACTTGCGCCACATCTTGGGAGGAGCTTAGACTAGGTCCTTGACCATCTTTATGGTTAATGTCCATTTTTCTGAGCGTAAGGCGTTGATTAGGCTTTCAACACTGTAGGATGGCTCGTGGCTTTGACCGGCGGAATTTCGAAAACCTCTTATTACAAGCTTTACGCCAGTGTGTCAAAGTGCATCCCCGTTCGCTTATCTTTTCTTTTAGAGCTCAGCTCTTAGGCGCCCGTTTCCCGGTTGAGCGGCGTCGCCGTTGGCGTTGGCGTAACCACGTGACGTCAGGAGGGCCACGAGTGACGCTACGAGGGTGACGAGTGACATCCCGAGGGTCACCAGTTACGTCAGAGGTGACGTCACGTGTGACGCTCACGAGGGTCACGGCTAACGTCATGAGGATCACCAGTGACGTCACGAGGGTCACCAGTGACGTCAACAGGGTTCCGATTGACGCCACGAGGGTCACCACTGACGTCACCAGGGTTACGAGTGACGCCACGAAGGCTCACCAGTGACGTCACGAGGGTCACCAGTGACGTCACGAGGGCCACGAAGACGTCACGAGGGTCACATGTGACGTCATGAGGGTCATGAGGGTGACGAGTGAAGTCACCCTTGTGAAATCACACGGGCATACCCTCCCCTTTCCTCCTCCTTCTAAAGAGCTGCGCTCCTAATTCGGCATTAAAGATTATTGTGAATGTCTTTCATTTTTTAATTTAAAAAGTTACAACAATTGAAACCATAATGTAGTTACTGTATTGGGATAAATTCGCACGCAATAATACTTTCAATTTCAATATGCGTTCCGTGGGAAATAATTTTCTCTACGCTTTATGACCATTATTTCCTACTTGGTACTTTTGACAAATATTTCCGGGGCCAATTTTTCCGAAGACGTTCTTTTCAGGGCATTTTATTTTTCTGCGGCCGTACTTCTCGGCGGACATTTTTGTGGATCTCGTTCCTATGTTAGCTTGTATGTCAGGAAACATTTTTTGAATCGAGGGCACTCGTCTGGACACTGAAACTCAGCTATGACTCTATGTTGAATTGCGACTTGCACTCTGTTTTTTATCGATACCAACGCAGAAAGGCCAAAGTCTCGCCTTTTTGCTCCAAGTTCCCGAACCACTTGGCGAGAGCCCTCCTCCGAATGCGTAGGCGAACCCTTTGAGTCCGCTACCCGCGAAGTTCGGGAAGTAAGCACCGGATCCTGTTGCGTAACAACTTCTCGCACAGCCTGTGTAAGTAATGTGGCGTTATGAAAGGGTATTGTGAAAGCCCTGTCTGCCCAAACGGCCTCATGGACGGTATAAATATGGTCCCTGGAGTCATCTAGTAGAGAGCTGCTTCTCTGTAAATTCTTGACCATGCTCCCGTCGAGGTACACGATACTTAGAATAAGGAAAATCACAAATATTAAGTAAACTGACTACGAACAAAAAAAATACAATGTGCGTTGAGCATCACTGTCCCAACTTCAAATGCACATACCTATACGTCTTGTCGTATAACCGTAATATTTGTATTGTTCCCAACGTTCGCCCGAGACGTGATTGATGGCACGTCCAGTGCATTGTGTACGGCGCCTTCCCCCCGAACAAATTTACCGGATTATTTTCACCGCAAAACTAAACGATGCATCGCCGATCGCTAGCCACCACACAAATAGAGCGCTTGCGATCCGATCCAGATGCCAAAGAAAATCTCAGCGGCTAACCGTTATCACTTTCACTCAAAATTCTATGTGATTTTCTGAAAATTTGAAAGGAAAAATGGGTTCGTCTTAGCAATGGGTACCATCAAACTTTCGTATATCCCAGAGTCTACGTCGAGCCCGTTTTCCTATTGGATTTACTTCAGGAAATCACTTGTAACTCATAATGACACTGCTAACGCCTACGGTCGGGAGGTGAATGAGGTGTTCGGTGATGAGGTGTTTATTCGTGAGGTTCAAAAAATACCCTGTAGCGTTAAGGGAAACCTGGATACTTCTGCGCACTCAAAATGAAAAGAAGCAACCGCGACGACGAACTTCAAAGTCTTCACTGAAACACTTTTTATAGTCGTAACACTCATGTCGAAGTAAGACATTACGTGCTTCCTCTAAATGACTATCATTAAAACTAGTAACGCCTAGGTTTGTCTTGTGAATAGGAGGCTTGAACACGCGCTAAAGACGTTTTGTAATTTACGAGGCGAATTGAGGGTTTACAACATACAAGAGAGGGCTTGCA
>JAZHYW010050309.1:0-27644 GCA_037355805.1 Ixodes ricinus | reverse complement strand
GTGAAGGAGTATACCGCCATGGGCGGAGGAGTACCGCCACGGGCGGAGAGGTTCCGCCACGGGCGAATGGTTACCGCCACGGGCAGAAGGGTATTGCAACAGATGGAGGAGTATACCGCCACTTGCGGACGGGTGCTGCCACGGGCGGAGGGGTACCGCCATGGGCGGAGGGATACCGCCACGGCGATTGGTTACCGCCACGGGCGGAAGGGTACTGCCACAGGTGGAGGAGTATACCGCCACTGGCGGAGGGGTACCACCACGGTCGAAGAGGTTCTGCCACGGGCGAATGGTTACCGCCACGGGCGGAAGGGAACTGCCACAGGTGGAGGAGTATACCGCCACGGGCGAAGGGTACCGCCACGGGCGGAAAGGTTCCGCCAGGGGCGAATGGTTACCGCCACGGGCGGAAGGGTACTGCCACAGATGGAGGAGTCTACCGCCACTGGCGGAGAGGGTGCCGCCACGGGCGGAGGGGTACCGCTATGGGCGGAGGGGTACCGCCACGGGCGAATGGTTACCGCCACTGGTGGAAGGGTACTGCCACAGGTGGAGGAGTATACCACCACGGGCAGAGGGGGTACCGCTATGGGCGGAGGGGTACCGCCACGGGCGAATGGTTACTGCCACGGGCGGAAGGGTACTGCCACAGATGGAGGGAGTATACCGCCACAGGCGGAGGGCTGCTGCCGCGGGTGGAGGGGTAGCGCCATGGGTGAAGGTGTACCGCCACGTGCGAATGGTTACCGCCACGGGCGGAAGGGTACTGCCACAAGTGGAGGAGTATACCGCCACTGGCGGACGGGTGCTCCCACGGGCGGAGGGTACCGCCATGGGCGGGAGGGATACCGCCACGGACGATTGGTTACCCGCCACGGGCGGAAGAGGTACTGCCACAGGTGGAGGAGTATACCGGCAAGGGCGGAGAGGTGCCGCCATGGGCGGATGGGTACCGTCACGGGCGGAGGAGTATACCGCCACGGGCAGAGGGGTGCTGCGACGGGCGGAGGGGTAGCGCCATGGGCGGAGGTGTACCACCACGGGCGATTGGTTACCGCCACGGGCGATTGGTTACCGCCACGGGCGGAAGGGTACTGCCACAGGTGGAGGAGTATACCGCCACGGGCGGAGGGGTACTGCCACGGGCGGAGAGGTTTCGCCACGGGCGAATCGGTTACCACCACGGGCGGAAGGGTACTGCCTCAGGTGGAGAGTATACCGCCACTGGGAGAGGGGTACCGCCACGGTCGGAGAGGTTCCACCACGGGCGAATGGTTACCGCCACGGGCGGAAGGGTACTGCCACAGGTAAAGGAGTATACCGCTACGTGCGGAGGGGTACCGCCACGGGCGGAGAAGTTTAGCCACGGGCAAATGGTTACCGCCACGGGCGGAAGGGTACTGCCTCTGGTGGGAGGAGTATACCGCCACTGGCGAAGAGGTTCCGCCACGGGCGAATGGTTACCGCCATGGGCGGAAGGGTACTACCACAGGTGGAAGGAGTATACCACCACGGGCGAAGGGGTACCGCCACGGGCGGAGAGGTTCCGCCAGGGGCGAATGGTTACCGCCACGGGCGGAAGGGTTCTGCCACAGAGTGGAGGTAGTATAATGCCACTGGCGGAAGGGGTGCCGCCACGGGCGGAGGGGTACCGCCATGGGCGGAGGGGTACCGCCACGGGAGAATGGTTTACCGCCACTGGTGGAAGGGTACTGCCACAGGTGGAGGAGTATACCACCACGGGCAGAGGGGTACCGCTAAGGGCGGAGGGGTACCCGCCACGGGCGAATGGTTATTGCCACGGGCGGAAGGGTACTGCCACAGATGGAGGAGTATACAGCCACAGGCGGAGGGCTGCTGCCGCGGGCGGAGGGGTAGCGCCATGGGTGAGGGTGTACCGCCACGTGCGAATGGTTACCGCCACGGGCGGAAGGGTACTGCCACAAGTGGAGGGAGTATACCGCCACTGGCGGACGGGGTGCTCCTACGGGCGGAGGGGCACCGCCATGGGCGGAGGGACACCGCCACAGACGATTGGTTACCGCCACGGGCGGAAGAGGTACTGCCACAGGTGGAGGAGTATACCGGCGCGGGCGGAGAGGTGCCGCCATGGGCGGATGGGTACCGCCACGGGCGGAGGAGTATACTCGCCACGGGCAGAGGGGTGCTGCCACGGGCGGAGGGGTAGCGCCATGGGCAGAGGTGTACCGCCATGGGCGATTGGTCACCGCCACGGGCGATTGGTTACCGCCACGGGCGGAAGGGTGCTGCCATAGGTGGAGGAGTATACCGCCACGGGCGAAGGGGTACCGCCACGGGCGGAGAGGTTCCGCCAGGGGCGAATGGTTACCGCCACGGGCGGAAGGGTACTGCCACAGATGGAGGAGTATACCGCAACTGGCGGAGGGTGCCGCCACGGGCGGAGGGTACCGCTATGGTCGGAGGGGTACCGCCACGGGCGAATGGTTACCGCCACTGGTGGAAGGGTACTGCCACAGGTGGAGGAGTATACCACCACGGGCAGAGGGGTACCGCTATGGGCGGAGGGTACCGCCACGGGCGAATGGTTACTGCCACGAGCGGAAGGGTACTGCCACGTGCGGAGGGCGGAAGTGCTGTTTTTCCCTCTGTTTTGACGCCTGTTTAAGCTCTATCTTCGGCATGTTCACGGCACCCCTAGTAATCACTTTCTACCAGTGGTTCATTTTCGTAATTTTTGCTTCACAGTTTACAGTAAAGAGTTTATGAAGACCGCTTGAGCGATTATGGCGCAATCGATAGAGCTGCGGATAGTTCTATTGGAACGCTGCTTTAACACCGTACCTCCTATCGTACAGTGGCCAATGTAACTATCATCTGGAATGGCCTCTTGTCCCCTCCCCGAGAGCGATTGGGTTTCCGGAGAAGGGGTGAACAGGCTTCAAATATGACGGAAAGGAAACATTTACGTATATGTAAAATTTGTAATATTAGCATTAAAGAAAATCAGACAGAACTATCGATTGCTTTCTGATTTATCTTTATAGTTTTTAGGCGACCACCAGGACCGAGAACACAATACGTACCTGCCACCCTTCCAGCATTTACTTTTTGATTGTCGTACTTAACCGATCCAAAATCTGCACATTTCTGCAAAATGGCACATGGTTTTGGCTACCTCAGTCTGTTCAACCCCTTTCTTGAAGCAAAACAGGCATTCGTGTTATTTAAACTAAATTGAACCTCGGATTGTTGACCGAGCTTAAAGCACGCTTTTAATTCGAATGCGCATTGTATATTCCTCTCCTCATTGCCTAATTCATGAGCTCTTCACGTATAAGGCTAACCGTAAAAATAATGCATGGACCATCGGGCAGAAAGTGATAACTTCGGAACACCGAGTGCTCCACGTCCATCAGTGACGCTCTGTAGATTCGCGAGAGCCACACGGCAAAACAGGTATCGACGTTCTTTGAAACACAGACTGCACACGTTTGTGGTCCTGAATTAATCCCCTACTTTCAGGTACGTTGCTAACAGCACATCCCTTACGCGCTTGGTACTTCATTGCGGTGCAGTGTATGTGTGACATGGTTCATCTCTCGTGCCGGCTTTGCCGGCAAAGGAGGAAGAAGTGAATAAAGGGGCCACTTCTGTACCCTCCTTCTTGCTGAAAGGTTGTCTTTTGCCCCCTTCAAGCTTGGTGTCAGAAGTGGGATTGCACCCGCTATATTCCATCAGCTCGCGAAGCCAGGCGACTCCTCTTCGGACGTCGAAAGTGACCGCAAAACCTGCTGTCAGGAAAAATACATCTGTCAAGTTCGAGGTGCGCGGCAGAACTTCAGATCTACCTTGGCATCGTTCCAAATTGCTCTACCTGAACCTTTTACCTTCAAAACTTCTTACGAATGGCCCGTGTGGGGTGGAAGAAATTCTTTCTGGGCTATCGCAAAGTGTCAAAAGTTACACGCAAAAACCGAAGAATAACAAGTTGACACCCTGGTCTACTTGATGGGGACTCACGCGGGAGATTTCTTCAATACGTTCAAGCTAAGCCCCGAAAACGCAAAGAAGTTCGAAGTTGTGTTGGATCACTTCTGAGACTTACTTTTTCACAAGACGCAACAAAAAATTTGAAAGAGCACGATTCAATACAACAGCACAGGGACAAGGCGAATCCGTGGGAGATTTCGCAACAGCATTTCACGCGATAGCTGACACTTGCAACATTGGCGAGCCAAATTAAGACGTTATTAGGGATCACATGGTAGTGGGACTGCAAGATAAAAAAGTATTTATTTATTTATTTATTTATCCTTATTTTCAGTGACCCACCAACAGCTTAACGCCTCCCTAGTTGTGCACTTATCAATGAGTCAATGAGTAGAGAAAATGTTAAACAGGATAAAAGCGAGAACGTTAGGAAAAAATAAGCCTCAACACACTTTCGAAATTTACGCTTTTGATCAAAAATATAAAGACTAGCATTCTCACAAATCTGTTCTAAATGACTATAAGTCAGTTGCAGGTGTGTCATGGGTGCAGCATTGTAAAAGTCGGTAGGGTAAAACAAAGTATAAAGTCTACAAGACTTACGAGGAACGTGCAAGTAGATGTGACTGAGCATCTCTGGGGAATCAATTATACCATTTACAATGTTATACAAATATGTCAGTTCACGAATTGTTCGTGAACGACAAATGTTATCAACCCGTGTTTTGTTCTTTTTAGATAACTTTATTTCGATACCAAGGACTGATGCATTGGCGTGGTTCATGTAAAATAAGATATGTATCCCTGTTGTTTATTGAAGTAGTGTCGTTTTATTCTTGTTAATTTCCATAAGCCATTGATTCACGGTTCCCATCGGAAGAGCGGCGTCGAAATCAACGACGTTCACGCGACACCTGCCGACTATTCTCGTCGGCCTATTTGCTTCCTAAATGTCTGTCATATTCACGTCTTTTCCTGTTTGCGCAAAAAAGCTTCTCGCGGCATCTTGACCTACAGCACACTAGTTTTTGGTGGATTTATTCCTCAAGAACGACGTCGGTCAGGAGATCATGGGCGCACACGTTCTGTAGCATCAGTCGCTGCTAGTCGACTATTGGACGTCAAGAGATGACGCCTACACGACTCGAAGAAAAAACTTCTTGAACAAAATACCACCGAGACGGAAACCCCGGTGTTCGCTTCCGCTTCCCATCAAGTGCAATACACCTTTTAAGCACCACTCGATCTGCCGACTGGACGCCTGTTTTGGAAATGATGGGACGCACCTATTTACCAATAACGAGAACATCAGCTTTCTTTCACCGACGCCGCCTAACCCCTAAGGAGCTAAGAAATGCTAGGGAAGACCTTAGACCACATATTAGAACTCGGAACACTATCATCATGTCTCCAGCATTGGGGCGTCACTGTGTCATATGGTCTCCAAAACGCAAGGCGTCTGGCAACCGCATGGTTGCCAGACGCCTTGCGTCTGGCAACCATCTTACATCTTACAAGGCTTACATCAGTGCATGCGAACTGATGTAAGTTGAACATAATGGTAAACGTGAGACTGGGGTAGGAAAACGAAAAAGCGAAGGAAGACAGAAAAAGTAAAGACAGCGTCTCAAACGTTGGTCTCAATCGACGGTCAGTGGCAGCCACTAGCTTTCGTTTTGATGACGCTAAAAGTCGCACAAACGCGCTACAGCTTCTTTGAATGAGCGGCACTGGCTGCTCACTTAGCTGCATAGTCCCTTCTGAAACTTAGTCCATGGAAGTACATTTCCCATATCAAAAAATCACAACCCTCTAGCCCACAGCACATCTCAAACACAGGATCTTAAAGGAGCATTGCAGCAATTTTAACGCTGAAAGAACTGGCATATTCTACTTTTGACGGTATTTATCTTGTCACAAAGTTCTGAAAACACATCTACTTCCTTCGAAATGTTGCGATTCTCCCGCGAAATCGCGAGGCAAAAATAAGGATATTTTCCGACCTGCGGTCGCGAGCAGTGGCCATAGAGAACCACACGACGGGACGTCAATGGGAGACTTGTAAGAAAATAGGAAGTTGGGCAAATACTTGCTGAATAAAGGTAATTTTTCTATAAATCTTGTTGTTCCAACATAAATATAAATGCGTCAAAAACCTGGTATCATCGAAAAATCTTTTATTATATAAAGTTTTAGTGGCTCCATCTATCCGACGTAAAAAAAACCGTCAGCTCTATCTGCTACCGCGAACAGCCACCAAAGGCCTGAGGAGCACTGGGGCAGAGCCGGACGGGGATGGCCGGAGCCGGACGATACTTTCCTCCTTTCGCCATGTTGATCGCTCTTCGCAAGCACGTGGTCACGTGGGCGCGAGCGCGTGAGTTCTCGCTGCACAATGACGGCTCTAGAGAGAGAGCTTCACCGGAACCCCGCGCGACACCCATTGACGTCACAGCGCACGTGGCTCGGAAGATGGTGAAGGAGTTGGCACGTGCCGAAAACTTCAATCTTTTGTCAATTTTTAAAATAAAAATTAGGAGATGCAGGCAAAAGCGGTTTTTTGTTCTTTACTTCAGAAAGCTCGAGACACCAACTCCCAAGTTATTTAATCAGAGCACAGAAATTGCAACACAGCTCCTTTAATATGTAACCAACGTGATGCTCATAAACAAGCCTGCGTTTGCCCACACTAGAGGCGGGCGCTGCGCGTGCACAGAAACCAGATTCGCCGGAAGTGAAACGTCTGCGCCATTCCGACAGCAGCGCAACCGCAGTGACTTGACGTCAGGGCCGTGAGTTACTTCACACACTCCGAGAAATATGTCAGCTGCCCTGCCAAGTTTCGACACGTAAGCCTGGTCTAGACTAGGTGCCGACGTCTTCTGCATCATTAACTACGTGTGGTCACCAACGTTCCAGGACCCTGCAAAACTCGCTTGTCTGCATGTCAACACCTAAGACATCTGGCGCGGCTACTTTCCCGTAAAGCGTTTATAAAGTTCAATCACAGCAACCTACGAATGAGCTCCGCGAATGACTAGGCTGTGGATGTCCGGGCCCAATAAAGCAACCTGCGCTGTGACAGCGAAAACTTGTTTACGTCATATTCGGCGTTACAGAGCAGACTGTTCTTCTGGTTGTGAGAATATTTTCACCCTCGTCATTCATCAAGATCAGTCGATTACAACGATCGGATATCTCAAGTGCTTTGCGGGAAAGAGGACGCATTAGGTTTCTTAAGGCTGATTCACACACTTGCGACTGCTAACGACTAGGGGTGTGCGAATATTCGCACTTTCGAATAACGAATCGAATATTACCCTATTCGAATCGTTAATCGAATCGAATAATAATTTTCAAAAGTTTTGAATATTTCTCGAATAATTTCCGAATAGTCGTTAAGGTGTCGCGCCGCGAGATTTCCCTTCACAGGCGTCCCGCAACGCGCCGGCATGCCTGCCTTACTTTAGCACAAGATGGCAAAAAGTACCCCCTTCTTCTAGACAATGATTATCATCATCGGCAGCAGCAGTTTCTCTCTATACGTGCGTTGCTGTTGCCTCCGTTAGGGATCACTGTGTTAAGTATAACCCGCATGTAAGAGATTTGACGAGAGTCGAGACAGGCAACGTCGACCAACTTCGCTGTCGCTCGGTCAGTCACGCGATTGGGCAAGCCGCATGAAAGTGGCGTAAGCAAGCGACCAAGGCGATGAGGACGTTTTCTAGAAATCCAAGCACCGAGCTACGCGACGAGCGACAGTGACAAAAATCCGTCGCCCGCAGCTGACACTCGTCGCTGTCGGGGGTCTCGTCGCTCACTAGATCGCTTA
Organism: Ixodes ricinus; assembly: GCA_037355805.1. Classification (NCBI taxonomy): domain Eukaryota; kingdom Metazoa; phylum Arthropoda; class Arachnida; order Ixodida; family Ixodidae; genus Ixodes; species Ixodes ricinus. Next base: position 19,840 of record JAZHYW010050309.1, on the reverse strand, counting down.
CATGCGGTTCAGCCTTTAGGGACCGCTTTCGCACGAGGCTGCTCGTGTGCGCTTTCGGAAAGCGTGTCGTGGAGACGTTTCAGAACTGGTTGCAACGGTACCATCTCTCTGCGTGAGCGAAGTAGGAGTGGTAGAAGGGGAAGTTCTTCGAAGACGAAGTGCTGTATAGAGTGCGGAAGTTTTTCTGCCGCTCCCATGCAACCTATTGAAGCCACAACAGCTGCTTGTGTCGAGTCTTTCCGAACATTTTCCATGGTTGCTCCACTCTTTCAGTGTAAGAAGGTTTTGCTTTTGAGGGCGCAAGTGGAACAAGACTATGCGTTCTCCCAGAATCTTCTCAGATCAGTGAAAACAAGGTTCCTGGACGTAAGCACACAGGCACATCACGCCGTTGCCATCTTAATTGATCCTCGATTCAAGGACATCTGCTACAACAAGGAATAAAAGAGAACGTAGAGTTCCTACTAAGTACAATGCTTCAGGATGTACCGGTCTCGAGGGAACTTTAATGTTATTTTGAGCATCCGCGTGAACCATGATATTATGTTTAACATTCTAATATTTTAGTAGCTTTTGTCTCCATTTAATTATATATCGTTGAACTCCAGTCATTATTGTATAGTCACGTTTTTACAATAATTTTAAGAAACATTTTGGAACAATTAAAATAATTTCATAATCTCTTTGCTCTTCTTTAGTAGTTGCCTACTTACAATTCGGAAACTATTCGAAAATTAACGATTCATATTCGAATTCGATTCGCTGCCACAATTATTCGATTCGTATTTGATTCGGTTTCAAAAATCACTATTCGCACACCCCTACTAACGACCGAGTGACTAAGAACTTCTTAGGATCTCTTACGACAAAGAGAACACAGTGGCGCCATCTACTGGTGGCCAAGGAACACTGTGAATTTTCGTATATTTTCTCTTTTTTCAGGCGTGATTATTTATCTTTTTGTTACAGAGAGTTGATCGTGCTTTAATTTTTTCTTCTTTCATAAAACATGTTCAATCAATCTAATCTTTTTATTTCGAAAAGCCTTTGACAATGTTCAAACCGAACATTTCTCATAGACAGTGCGTACATTTGATCTCGCGAATACTGCAACACCTTCAGCTTAAGTGAGATCGCACTTGATTCCATCTTAAATATTTTACTCAAGATGCTGTATTTCAAATAATTTTGGTACAATTTAGGTATCTTGCAAATACATTTAGTTCAGCGTATTTTTCTAGACTATTTAGTTACATTTCGCACTATCTCGTACTTTGTACCTCAAATACATTTTTCAGCCTTTAAAAGAAAAAGTTCGCCTGAACAATCTACGAAACTATACTAAGTTACAGGTCAAGAAGGTAGCGGCAGATGCCCTCAAAGGATTCATATATCCCTCCTCCGTCTACGGATCCAATAGCGTCCCATTGTTTCCGTGACATCGTGGCCAGCGTGGGAGAGGGCGTTTGCCTTGCTATAAATATTTGCTTTATCTTTCAACTTTGACTTAGCATTGTGGAAGCCACGAGAGGGAGATTAGAGTTTTTCTCCTCCGATGGAAACAAGTATGACTTTGGGGGGCTAAGTTCCCCCTTCGATGGATACAAAGGCCATTTTCAGGGGCTCTGTTCCCTCTCGGATGAATACAGAGGTCGCTTTCTCAAAAAGTGGGGTCGGAGACAAGTTGGCATCACTCTGTAGCCATTATCTAATCAATGAAGCGGAACAAGGGGCATTTCCAGTGAACTATTCTTCCGACTGCGGATGGATTTGAAACGGGCGCATCACGCTTGTGGGAGGAGCTTCTCCTTCCGTCTTGACTTGTAACCGACTATGAGAGAACTGGAAACAAGGCACGAGCAAAATGCAGCCTTCAGAATTCCAATAAAGACTGACAGGATAGCCTCAAGTACGCCCACCTTTATGTGTCCTCTTGTCCACTTTTTTCTTTTAATTTTAAGCTGTCCTTAAATGGCACGTCACGCTTGGAGCCAAGCAAAGTGCTGGTAATGTCATGAGTATTTTACACTCAGACACCACCTTTTGTTTGGAGGTAGAGTGGTTCCAACAGCGGAGGATTGTGAAGCCAATGATCTGTACGATCATAATGAACCTTTTGGAAATCGCAGGTTGGGGGGGTTCCCGTATGAAAATGAGTGAACACGTTTTCATGCAAGCACAGGCACTCCCTCTGCCTTATCTCATGTGTGCCTATAGGTGAGCGGCTTTTGTAAACTTCCGGTTCCTTGGGAAATTTTGTTTCACTGCCGAGAAACGACGACAATGAAGTGAAAGCCTGTGCAACCATAATTCTGAAACCTCCAGACTGTATTTTCAGAACCATGCTCAGACAGGTTTCCAAATTATCGTTGTCGTTTGTCAACAGCTAAACAATATTTCCTCAGGAACCGTAAGTTGCCAAAGGCCGCTTACCTATTGTAGCTTAACGTTTGCTCCGAAGCTCGTTCAAAAGTGTTTCTTCCATCTAATTCCGAATGCAGGGATGGTCTCGTCCTCAAAATCCTCAAAAACCAGTTTTCCGCCAGGTGGGGTCAATTATAATTTAGGGGATTCTGATTCTGATATCTTGACCGTCTTGATCTCAGTACGTCCAGAATGAACTCAACGGGTGCAGAACCATTCTTGACGTACTGAGATCAAGATGGGTAAGATGCCACAATCAGAATCCACTAGGTTAGGGGCTGTTTAGGAGCGGTTTTGTGGACACTCTCCTGTGTTTTCTGTGTTTCTTTCTTGACCTTCCTATCCTGTGTTTTTTTTTACAGGTGGAAAGTACAGGTGCTCCTTCTCGCTTTTGACGGGGGGGGGGGGGGACAAAGTACTCGCTCTTGGTTGTTAATCAGCGACAGAGGCTGCTGTTCTCGAATAGATGCTTCTTCTGGTCGTCCCCTTGTGTCGTTCACTCGCGTACTCATGAGCAAGCCTCAATATCTTGATCAACTTCTAGTTCGGCTCTTATGGATATGCAATGCCGGACGTCAAGTCCCCCGAATCGCGGCGGAGTATATTACGAATGTATTGCGGAATGCATGATAAGTCGAGCCTGTAAACAACCTAAAGCACGGCAGGTACCATGTCTACAATACATAAGTCCTGTTTGTTCCTAAAATATTTTGGAACGCATTATGTTGCGTATACCAATTTATTTAAGAGGGAACTTCCAATTGCAACTGCTAAGGTGCTTCTTGGAGTTCATAGGGATCACAGAAAAATGTGTTTTTGAGAAATAATCACAAACAGAGCACCCAGTTTTACTTTTAACTCTTATATTACCAGCTTGCAAAACTTGCCAAGTACCCTCGAATGTAATTCAATTACTTTTTCAGAGTATTTGTATTCTACTCAAGAAAGTTCGTACGAAAAGTAACTTTAATACTTTTTTAAATACACTTTCATATGGGTATTTAGAATCTTATCTTAAATACTTTTGTTGGGTATTTGGCACAACACTGAGTGAGATGCAGTTCGAGCGTCACCATTTAGATGGTGCCAGCGTGTCAGTGCCTTCTCTAATTGTAAGGAATGACAAAACCTCAATCGCAAGCAAACTTAAGTGTGCGAACTTCAGTTTGCTTAATCTTGCGAATAGCGTGAGGAGCTGGAAGTGTTCAGCGTGTCATCCTCTCTGCAGCTCCAAGTCGCCGCGTTTCCGGGAAACTTCCACTGTGACCTGCGATGTAAGAAGCGGAAAGCCATGCCCTTCCAGTCTAACAAGCTACGTTTCTTTGTTCTTGGACAACCATACTGGACCGGTACTATAATCAGTGTCACTTGAAGTTCCACCTTAGTGGACGATACGGTCCGACGGTGCCAATCAAGTACCACCAAAAGTGCTTCATCACGGCTCTCTTTGTCTTTATTTGTTCGTTATCACCGCCTAAACCAATCACGCACAGAACAAAAAGCGCAAGATGGCGACGCATTTACAGCCCGTGATTGGTGTATATAATGGTATAAACTAAAACAAACAGTTGTCGCTGTGACAATGCACATGTAGGCTCTCCTCGATTGGCTCAATAGGGTCGTAGGCTTCGTAGCATCGGCTGTGGTCGGTTTGGTCGTTGCGAGCTTTACAGAAAAGGCATATGCCGAAACTCGGGCAGGACAAACGTGAAACTGATCACTTTAATGAAAGTCTGAGCGTCTACTTTCACGCACAACACTCGGAAAGCCAATCACCGCAACTTACGGAGGCAGCTCAGCGAATGACGATGACGAAAGATATGTTTAGACCAAAAAACGCAGTCTGAGTTGTGACATTAGGCAATGCAAAACGCCACGCTTGCATAGCTTAATGTCACAACTTAGACTGCGTTTTTTAGTCTAGCTACGTTTCGGCATCGTCATTCGCTGAAGCTGCCTCCGTGAGTTTCGGTGATTGGCTCTCCGAGTGTTGTGCGTTAAAGTAGACGCACAGACTTCTTTTAGAGTGAGGTAATTTGAATAAAATAGCGTGCTTTTTTCACATACCGCCCCTATCTGTCACGTAATAATTATTTAGAGCTTCGCCAAGGCGATATTTTATTGTAGTTATTTTTTGGAAATATCAGCGAAAACAAACTTCATAACTTCGAATGCCACCTCTGAGTTATACGCAGAATCAACTTTTGGTAAATATGTGAAAAAAACAGTTTTATGGATGTTTCGTGATTACAAACAGTTGTAGATATTTGTTCTCAGAACAGGTTCCTCTTCTTTTTTAACTAAACAATCACTTTTCGGTGCTAAGTGTGCTTTTTTGTAACTGTTGTGTTTATAATTTGCATGTATGACACTGTATCACCCCACTCCTGCCTTGGCCCTACATAGGGCTGTCAGTATTGATAAATAAAATAAAATAAATTCATCTGCTTCATCTTTTTTTATTTGCTCAAACAACCGCCCTATAGCCACTTGAAACCAAACAAAAGTAATTGGGCTAATTCTAGAGTGCTCCCAACTGACTGCCATGCTGTGCAACGTCGTGTCTGTTGATTGGTCATTTCTGGTCAATTTAATGAGCCCCTCCATTTGGTTCACACTGTTGGTGACCCTTTCATAGGCGAACTGCATATGTTTTTATCGTAGATTTGGTATTTCACTTTGCATAGGTTTTCGTATTCTTGTTCACATTTGGTAATGTTACTCTTGCTGTCATTAGCCTCTCTGCCTTCTGGTGTTCCAGCGGTGCTGTTTCAAGGAGTTGTTGTTTGCCTTCTTTGATCCAGAGTTCACATTCTGGAAAGAAGAAATGGGAATATTCAAAGCTTTTTTATTTCTTTTCCATCAATTTTTTATGCGACCGGAATATATTCTTAAATATTGTTACAATCAAGCAAAACCTTTTCATCAAAAATTACACTACCTACAGAACCAACAACAAAAAATGAAAGGCTATAAAGAAACACAAGCTTATATCATAACGTTTTCATTTGCCCCTATAAATATTTCCAAGGAAATGAACAAGTGAGACGTTCATTTGCAAGCTTATAGCATCCTAAAAGTGATATTTGATATTCACGTTAGAATAGTATAAACATTACAATATAAACCGGCGAACGCAACATCACTTTAAAGTCAAGCAATAATATCGGATCAACAGCAAGTTACAATATGGAAGCAATAAATTCGTCACAGTGTCTTCAATCGATAGCAGCAATGAGGTTAGCATAGCTGTTACGTATTTCAATTACTATCTGTTTTCTTAAATGTGAACCTGATTGCATGTACGAAAATAAAAATCTCAAGAACAAAAAAAAACCTTGTTGGGCATCAAAAAAAAAAAAAGTGTTCCCGCGGAATGCATACAACCTATAGTGCTTAATATTTAAAATGTTTCTCACGAGTTCAATTTTAATTTTATTAAAAATGAAGTCATAGCCTGATTTTTGTCTAATTATTTCCTTCGCATTTTTTCGCGGTTACAGAAACCGGCGGCTCCGCTCCATGGGATAGCTAACGCTTTCGCATTAAAAACAAAATGCGTAACGAGGCGCGTAAGCTGACCCTGCGAAGGTCGCACTACTCACTCGGTTCCAGTGTTCCAAAGACAACCATCACGTCGCAGCTGGAGTAATCCGAATAAACGAGCCGATATTCAGCTGTCGCTGCATTGGCGGCTGTTGAATGAACGAAATGAACTCAATGTTAGAAACGGAAACCGGTTTAGTCACCAACAGCTTAAGAAACGTAGGGAGTGGCTTAATAGGTTCACGCTCCTCGCTTCGTGATTGGTTGTTAGACGCTCTTGTCTGCAAATGCTGCAACCTGATAGACTCCGCAGCGATAATGAGATGCCGGTGACTCGCCACGCCCTACGTTTGTTTGAGTTGTCGGTGACTGTGGATCGATGCACAACAGTCTTATCCGGAATGTCGAACCGCCGTAGATACCGCAACTGTGCCAACTATACAACCAGGTCCCGAAGCCGCCTAGAGCATTTAAAGGCACCGCATAAATCGGCTTGGTAATGTGTGGCGCTACGATTTATCACAGATGTGACCGAAAAGTTGTGGAAGCATCGCATCAAAATTTCAGATAAAAACTGACTCAAGTAAAAGTAAAAAGAAAAATAGTACTTTTTTTTTTGTTTACGGCATCTGTTGGTTAATTGAGCAACCTCTGACTGGAGCAACAACCGAGAGATGGCGGCAGCGGCCCCGGCGGCTGCTTTGCTGCCGTAAGCCGCCACAGCAGAGCCTCTGAGCAGGCTTTATACGGAAAAGTAGCGAGATCCTTTAAAGATTGCCGCCTGCTATCGAGCGATCAAGGCGGCGCTAGGGTCGATGCGCGAGAGTGCGATAGAGTAAAAAATGAAGATAAAGAAGCCTGCACGGGGAAGGAGGTGTTGCCCTCCAATCAACTGACGTCTAAAATGTAACATCACGGCTTTCATCGTCTTTCTTCGAGCATATTCTTCAGGCTTCATCCACTTCAACGGAGAGGGTGTACCGTGACAGTGCTCTTTAGTCCGCGTATATGTTTTGATTAGCATAAGGCCGCCCGCTATCTTGGAGCGCCCAAGCCGGCGCTACCGTCCATGCGGAAGTGCAAAAGTGGAAAAAATAAAAAAATAAATAGACATAAAAGTGAGCCAGTCAAAGGAGGATGGTGATGATGTTGCTTAGAGCTGCCGGGTCCGCTGCACCATCTGTCCTTCCTGGGACAAAGTGGCCTGGATATGGTGACCCTGGAGTGCCTGAGCGGGCCTGCGCGTTTGCAAAGGGGCGCACGCCTACACTGCATGGCGGACGCGGCGGCCGGAGTCATGTGTCGTCGTGTCGGCTGTGAAAACGAACATCTGACGCAGGGAGCGCTACGATCGCTGTGAGCTTGAAAGAGACTTAACGGGCGCACCGACGGCGAGCAGAGAGACTGGCAGATGGACTTGTAGACTTTTCTGCCGACTTCCTTTGCCTTACTTCTACTTCTATTTTTATTTTATTTTTATTATATTTTATTTTTGTTTTCGTGATCGTTGCGCACGTAACTGGTTACGTGCGTTGCTACGTGCGTGCATTTTGGACGCGTGCTACTGACGACGGATCTTGATTTGTAATTTCTGAATATTTCTAAACCGCACCTGCGACGCCCCTTCGGGTCGACCACCTTGGTGCAAAAAGGGTTTTGGTGCAACCAAATACTAAATACTAAATACTAAATACTTAATCAGAGGATGGGCCGTTACGAGACGGACAGGTACAAAAAGCTAGTTAACATATTGTTTCATCTTTTGAGTCAGCCTAGTTCGTTCTTTGAAATTTCGATGCGATCCATCTTTCCACCACCTTCTGAACCTCTGTGGTAAATTGTAGCGCGAAACGTTACGAAACCGATTTATGCAGTCACTTTAAAGGCTTCAGCGGGCTTTGGGACCTCTCAATACAATAAGATTAAATATATATTAAAAAAGAATTCCGGCTTACGTGCGGTGCAGTCGTCAGCATTGCCAAGACGGATAATGTCGTCGACTGTGCTGTTCCACGAACGAGCCATAGTGACACGCGCAGTGAATCCCATCCTGGAGTATGAATAGTCCGAAAGTTAATCTCATGCAGTCGTGGAAAACAGAGAAGGTTAGCCAAGGACGATTGCGCACTTACAATTGTGTCGTCTGAGCGTCCCTGTACATGAGTCTGCTCGTAGCAGTCCTGGTTGTGTCATTTTTTTCGCATAATCTGGACGCTGACACATTTCCCGGTGCCTCCGGTGCCGGCATCATACTCGTAGGAGCGGTACATGAGATAAAAGGTTTCATTCTGACTGACAGTCTGCAAAAAAGTGATTGAAGACAACCGCTATCTTCATCCCACTGTGTGACAGTATTACGTTACAAATATTTTGATTTCTATTGCATTTATGGCCATCATAAAGAGTTCTAAAATGACATAAAATCATAACTTTTTCGTAGTATACTCTCTGTACCTCAGCACTCCATCTCAACATAATCTAAACCGAGACAAGGAGGAGATGCAATAACGCACTAAGCGACACAAAATCTCAAACGCAGCGTGGTTTCTTCAAAAGGGAACAACTATATGGGGCCATCTACACGGACAGGAAAAAGGGAAGACAAAAGACATGCCACCGCAAAGATTTGACAGGATTCAGTCAAACAGACTGACCATTCGTCTTTCGGCCTAGGCAGAATGTTCTTCAGCATGTTAAGAAAATAGCAGTTCCGCCGTGTATTAAAACCTTTCTCTTTAAATTGCATACTGTTGTCTTAGCGGTGATGACATGAATGGAAGATAAGGAGCTATTTCCACCGTGGGGGATAAATTGTTTTATGTGCCAAAAACTTGAGACTCAAGAACACGACTTTCTAGATTGTTGGGATGCGGTTTTCTTCTCGGACGTGCTGCAAGTGAATACAAAAAAGGAGCTCCCGTTGGATCTCACATAGTGTCAGTATCTAACCGTTGGAAATGAAAATGGTGTCCAGTATGGTCTGGCTATGATTTTCGGACTTCACAGCAGCTGGAAATCGCGTATGGAGGATCGTCACGGAAAGGTTGATGTCTAAGGTGGTATCCAATTACTATTTTGTTTCTTTGCGCGATGCTAAAGATAGATATATGGAAGTAAGTCCGAGTAACTACGAAATTAGCGCCGACGACTCGCCCTTTCCCCGCTTCTGCCTAACGTAAGAACTCTCGCCCACTACAGGAGGTGTACATACTGCATCCTCACTGAAAGGAGGCAGCAAAGTGCAACACCCGCTCTGAAGGTCATCTGTTGCTCCGGTAGTTTGTGGTGTGCTTGCAGAATCGCGTGCTAAAGGACAACGCAAAGGTGACCTCTTTGCGTTGCCTTTCCTCCCAAGACCCAGAATATGCAGGTCTTCCCAGATTCCAAGATCGTTCAAGAAACCTTAATAATTCCCCCAACGTGTTTACATAGAAATAATACGAACAAGAGTGTTAAGTACTTTCAGTACATGGTACTTAAAGTACTACTTTAAGAGTGTTTAGAAAACTCGTACGTTGCTTGAAGTACATTCTCTGAGCATGTAGTAATTTACTAAATTCTTTTTGCCCGATACTTTCTGAGGAAAGTAAAACCCTCGACTTCGAACCACATTACCCAAATTTTAAAACAAATAAAATGGCGTATCGTCATGTGAAAAAGCGCTATCGTCTTTCGAGACTTCATTTGGTCATTTCTCTGAGTCAAGTAATGGCGTATATAAGACCGATAAAAATAAGTGCCTTATGATTTGATCGTGTTAAATAGTTCGTTAGATAGAGTAAAACAGCTATTCTGCGGCGACTTCACTTTATCCAATATTTGCCGCCATTCCCGAACAAAATAATGCACCTCCGATTACCCCTGACACAATGATATTACCAGTTAAAAAAAAAAACACTATTTAGGGGACGAAAGGGCATCATGAAAGACTGCGTTAAAAAGTAGTTCTACTTCACTTCTAAAGTACATGGCATTGACGGTAATTCACTTCGAGTACATTGCATCCGGTGTACTTGAGATTACGTACTTGAAGTACATAACGTCTCATTTACTTTGTACTTTACTTGAAGTGCCTTTGAAATGTACTTTACCCAACTCTGTAAACAATCAAACACTGCCTGTAAAATCAAGCTCAGGCAGTGCTTAACCTCAAAGTATAAATGATGCATCCGCCGTACATCATTGTCAAAAAAAAGGTTCAAAACTGTTAGTCAGGCACAAGCAGAACTAGCTATTAAAGCCTTCTTGTCAAAACACAAGCTGCTCTATATATGCACTTTCTTGTTACCATAAAAAATATAAAAGTAACTTCAAAAGTAATTCGCTCCTTTTTTATGGTAGTTAGTATTTACTCAGTTACTTTCCATGTCAGTAATTTCTACTCTACTCAAATTACTTTTGAAGCCCAATCGCAGTAACTTAACTTAATTACTTTTTCTGAGTAACTTGTACATGTTTGCCCAGAAATAAACCAATCAAGCACAGTGCGTGCGGCGTGACCCTGTGCTTGTTTTGTGCGTGATTGGTTTAGCTTGTGACAGCAAATGCACAAAGAGCGCCATGACGATGCACTTTTGAAGTGACTTGATTGGCTTCATCGAATCAGCATTGGCTGCGGACGGACTTAATCTAAAACGGAAGTATCTTTACAAACTGAAAGACGCTATTATTGCTGGACACTGCTGCAGAAGTAAAGGTATTATGTCGGGTTTACAACGGCTAACGTTAGCAATCAGAAGAAGGAGGAGTCATAACTTTTTCTGATTACATTTGCAAAGCAAAGTGATGCACACGGTTTCCATTGAAAAAGAAAATGCCGAAAACAACGGTGGGTGTTTTCGTAGTGCCACAGGATATACGAACATAACAGTTCTTTGATATAGCAGAGTTGCGCATTTGTTTTCCCCGATCCGCCACGCCGCTATTCGCCAATATCGATCACGTGAGGAGCATCCAGCGCCGTGCAGGAAATCCACCGCTAAGGTCGCTCCCCCAATGTTGCCCACGCCCAGGCGTATGTTCCTCTGGTTCCGCCTATGTTCTATGTTTTCCATTCGCAGCGGCGCGCGAGGGCCGCTATTCCCAGAATTCAGTCACGTGACGAGCAAAGCATCCAGGGCCGTGCAGGAAAGCCGGCGCTACGGCCACCCGCCGAGGCTGAATGCGCAACTCTGCTACAGTAGGTAGTTATATACAGAACTCTAGACGAACAGTAGTCATACCGTAGCACACACGTTTTAAAATAATAAACAAAACAAAAAATAAGAGCGAACTCAAGCACACTGCAATTTCAAAACCCGGCAACGTTTCTGGTAGTGGCGGTAGTAGATTAAAAGAGAGTTTCAGGTAATTTCAATATAGCAAGCGAATTTGGTGAATGCCGATTGCGAAATGTAATAAAAAGAACGCAAGAAAGAGCTTTTTTAAATCCAATTTAAAGTCAAATCAATATCCAATGAATGATGAGAATACCGAGCTTTGTTACTGAAGTGAATTATTTTTTCGTTCTTACCTTCCATGCGTCCGTATGTGTTTCATTTTCATCGTCGAATTAGTGCCGTCAGTGGCGATGGCGGCCGCAACAAGGCTAGCAAACACGAGGTGCGTAAGATACATCTTCAGTTGTTCAGTTCGACCAGAATGGGAGATCTGAGGTATACATGAGGCTGTTGGTCGGTTTCTTATATAGACGACTGCAGTTAAAAGAAACATAAACAAAATATATCACTCTTCCTAATAAGCTCAAGTTCGTTAATCCCAGCGATAAATTCCACCTGTGACGCAAAAATTTTAACAGCTGCCAGAAAAAAGAACTGGAAAACAATCCCTGAAAGAATTTTAATTAATGTTTTTGTATTTATAAAAGAGCGAAACGCTAGCTTTCCTTTTATTGTGTGGCCGGAAAGCAAAGATCGTATATACAGGAATTGCGTAGGTGTTAGCTATTATGTGCAAAATAAATGTGCAACGCGTTTTTTTTTTCATTCCTTGTGGAGATAATATTTTATTGAGTAAGACCTGAGACATTCCAAGATAAAACGTAATACGTATCCGCATCGCGGAACACTAATTTAAGAATTTGCATGTTTTTATAGTTGTATGTTCTTTTCCCTTATTTATTTCGTTTTATAGATGCACGATTCATGTGTGATGACCGCTACCGGGGAGTAGCGGCTCAGCCACCCTGGGGTCCCTTTGGGGTTGAGAGAGGAAGCAGTGTCACGACACTGAATTTTAAGTACGGACTTTAATTGGTCCGACTGGGAACGGTGAGTGTGCTCACTCAACCCCCCCCCCCTCTCTTGGTGCCGGTGCTGTGGACGGGACGCGGGGCCTTGGGCTCATTCTCTCTCTCTTGAGAGACGCATGGGTCTCGGAGGTACCTCTCGGTCAGGTTCGGTGGGCCGGTCCCGGTCAGATACACGTCGATCGGTGGGACGCTGCGCCGATCCTCCCTCCCGTGTTTTTCGTCAGCCCCAGTCGTTGTCCAATCGGCCAACCAGATATATTGTTGGTTTCGGTCCTCCTCTCCACTCCCGCGCGCCCGTTCAAAGGCGCTTGTTTTTCTCCAACCGTCCACAGTAGCTCCTCCGACCCGTCCTCCCTGTTCCCCAACGGCGGGCCTTCCTCCTCGACAAAACACCACCAAGCTCACAGAGAAAAACTCTCTCCTTTTCGGTGGCGCACCCTCGTGCTGTTCCCGTCCCTTCGGCCAGCAGCTCATCTCCCGACTTCTCGGCGCCTCCGCAGCTGGCGAGCACCCATCGTCTTCCCCGACACAGACAAAAGGCCACCGGACAAATACTCCCCGTCGAAGCCCTAAGGGCATGCACATGTTTCTCGGGTTCGGCTCAAAAGTCCCATCGGCGGCGCCGTGACCTCTCACCGCGCGCCGTACTTCACAAATGTTCACAACAGTGTTTGCCAAGTCATTTCTTTTTTACAATCTTGAAAGTTTTAAGTAAGGAACTTCTGTGATGTGCATGATTTCGATGACTGCGGAACATCATATCAGGCGGACGTAAATCACTAGTTGGGTTTTCCAGCCGACCATGATATATTAAAATACCGCAAAAGAGTCTTCACCCCCCCCCCTTCTACGCTGCAAACAATTATATAGTTGCGGAGCACATACTAAAATGCGAAAGTGTTTTTGGCACTTCGTGGTATTTAAGAGCACTAAATATATTGTTAGGGGAAACGGTAGTTCAAATAGAATAAGTAACAACAAAATATATGTTAACAATGGTTGATAGTTCATACAGAAGTCATCCTTATGATAGTGTATTGGCTTTCTGCAGCTTGCCTTTGGGGCCCATCGGAGGATGCTTATAAACCTGCAAGAACAGCTGTATACATTTATGAGCCTATGAGCCCTACGGCTACAATTTGAGCGATCTATATGAACAAAATTGATCCTAATAAATTGTCATAAAATATTAGTGTTTATGTATTAACAATATCAATCTTTTCAACCTTTGTCTGAAAACGGACCTTTTGTATACCTACCCATAGCTATCTGCAAGTATGTTCGAAACGGCAGAAGCTTTTATAAGACTGGCAACTTGAAAAATGTAAGGTCTAATTAATATTTAAGAAAAAATCGTCTGTCATAGGAAAAAAAAAGGCTCGATTTGTCTTGATTCTACGGATGAAGTCGGTATAGACAGAATGTGTGCCGAGGTATTCTTCGGGGTCTGTTGTGCACTCTGCAGTTCCTTTTTATTTTTTCATAACATGTTATTTTACTACGAACGGCGTCTTATTTCATGCAATTCTGCACAGGTCTTGGGTGTCTCGTTTATTCCCCCGAAAATATCGATCGCGAACGAAGGAGTCCGGCGATCGGCAGTCGGCGTTCCAACAGTAAGGAGAGAAAACCGTTGCAGAGACAGTCAGCTAACTTGGCGTTTGCCCATTAACTGGCTCATTATTAAAAAAAAAAAAAACTTAGTTGGCTTTGTGGTAGAACGTCGAACCTACCACAGGGGTCAAGTGATGATTTCAATATATTATAAGCTGATTTCTGCGCTAATAAAGCAGGCAGTTTTCGAGTTGGGCTGTGTACGAGAAGTTTTACGTGCGGAGGATGGTACAGACGATGCACGTGCCAGGCGCGGACTATAGAAGTGTAAAATACGGTAGAATATTAAGATAATTATTTGTTGTTTACGCAATTCTCAGGTAACGTTAAGAACAACTACATCATGCACTACGTGTGCAAAAGGGAGGGGATTCTTTAATTTTCAGTCTCGTCGAAAAAGACGCGCATCACTGGGCGAGGCCGTGGAAATTCTTCTCTCTGTTGACGCGTGGATGTTTCACAGCATAGTGGCAGGTCCTAGCACTCTCAGAGATGTTCAATGTCGCGACTTCTCCCAAGTTTTTTTTTTTTTATTTTTACGTTATGTACAACCCGTTTCAATTTTAATATGCACTATTATAAATAACCCGCTTACTAATTAAGGTAATATGGAGATTTGGTATAATGTTAGATGGTATTCGAGGATATGCATATAAAAAGAACGTACTTAATCGAATGTAAAAAAAAAAAAAAATTAGGAAGCCGCCGAAACGTTAAATATGTTGCGACGTTCAGATTCCAAATCCGGGGCTCCGAATATCCGGTGGGGTATGCTTACCACTGCACCACACTACCTTGGCTTATCAGCGTTTCCTATCTGTCTTATTAATGGCCGGAACGAAGTTTATCCGATAAGAGGTGTTCTGGAAACACGCCGCTGCGTGAAACTCGGGAAGACGCTTCCTGGCACGTCGCACGTGCTCCTTGTGCTTATTATTTCTCTTATGGATTGTCCCGTCCCGTGTACATGCATTGTTTATTGTTTATGAGCTTTAGCAACACGACATCACTATCTGCGAGAGTGAATGTTCAAGTTTGTGTATATCATGGGGCACATTAACCATTTTCTGCTTTTTCAGTGACCGACTGGATATTTAGAGGCGCGGTGTTGTATTTCCGGCGCCGCCAAAGATTGTCTCTTGACGGCTCCACAACCTTTCTTCCATTCGAACAAGTACGGTTCATTCATCTGCTTATACTCCTATGTTTCATTTGAGTAGGCCACGTAAGATGATGAAGTGCTCCGCGATATTCTTAAATAGTATCGACATATATATATATATATGGGTGTTTCACGAAAGGTGGACAAATTCGATATTGCGAAAACTATGCGTCGCACCAAAAAAAGGCTTGTGTCGTTTTGGACCTGGGCCAGGGGCCTATTTAAGAAAATTATTAAAGTCCGAGATAATTATATTGTTAATTATTTTGCGTAATTAACTTTTTTAATATTGGGTTTAAGGGCATGGTTTGAATTAGAAAATTGCTCATCATCATCATAAAACACTAAATCAACAAATTGCAGAACGATAGAAGGCACGCGAAGTATTTTACGGCTTTCTGAAAAACCGTACGAATTCGACGGGTTTTTAAGTTTCGGTTTGTTATCGGAGCGCATCTCAGCCCCGGCGGCAGCGCGCCCCGTGGAGAGATAGTGCATCCAACCTCTGCTGCGCTGTCATCGCGCGACGCAGCAGAGGCTGGTTGCGCTATCTCTCCACGGGGCGCGGTGCCGCCGGGGCTGAGATGCGCTCCGATAACAAACCGAAACTTAAAAACCCGTCGAATTTGTACGGTTTTTCAGAAAGCCGTAAAATGCTGCGCGTGCCTTCTATCGTTCCGCAGTTTGTTGATTTAGTGGTTTTCGATGACGCTGAGCAATTTTCTAATTGAAACTATGCCCTTAAACATAATATTAAAAAAGTTAATTACGGAAAAATAATTAACAATCTAATTATCTCGGACTTTAATAATTTTCCGAAAAAGGGCCCTGGCCCAGGACCAAAAAGACACAAGCCTTTTTTGTTGCGACGCGTAGTTTTCGCAATATCGAATTTGTCCACCTTCAGTGAAACACCCTGTATATATATATACAGTATATATACAGGGTGTTTTTTTTTTAACTGCACCACATTTTTAAATAAAGGGGGGTAAAGTTTCATGAATGCGGTTTTCACTGCGTGTTTATATCGCTTTGCGGACATTAGATGGGAATATAACAATCACTATTATCACACTAATTAACTAAAATCCGTTAATTGAATTTTTAATTACTGTAGTCAGGATATATGCTTATATTACAAACTTTGAGGCAGTCATATGCCAAGACTGTTCCATTTTGTAAAATTCGCGTAATGTGCCTGTGTTCCAAGATATCTGCCCCCGAATTTTTCAATTAATCCGACTTTTTATCCACTCAATTCGGCAAACCCACGAAAGTGGCCACTACAGCCGAACTTTGCTACATTAGCCGGATAAAAGTGCAAAATTCGTGGACGAATATCGCTGTACACAAGCTGGTTACGCGAATCCTACAAAATGCAAGTCTTGGCATATGACTGCCTCAAAGTTCGTAATAGAAACATATATCCAATTACAGTAATTAAAAAGTTAATTAACAGATTTCAGTTAATTAGTCTGATAATAGCGATGGATTATATTCCCATCTAAGGTCCGCCGAGCCATAGAAACACGTAATGAAAACCGCATTCATAAAACTTTTCCTTTCTTTATTCGAAGTGTCCTGCGTTACGTCCGACGTAGCCCAAGTTACTGTCCAAATCTCTCCGCCTTCCCTAGGTTCACGGGGGAGAGAGGAGGGCGGGGGGAGGGTTAGGTATACGCGTTTCCAGTGCTCCGTCCGGACGTAACGCTAGCCACAGCGTTCTTTATTTCAAAATTTGGTGCAGTAAAAAAAAAACACCCTGTATATATATATATATATGCAGGATATTTCACGAAACGCGGTTTAAATCCCTACCGCAACAAGGAAGCATCGCACAGAAGAACGGTGATGTCCTCTTGGTTTCTTCTAAGGGACATATTTATAAAACTTAATAACTTTCGGTATCAGTGTGCTTAATTTATTTTGTGTAATTAACTTTTCGGTTGAAACATTTACAGGTATGGTTCCAAATAAAAACTTTCATGGCATTATCTTCACTAAAATCAGAATATCCTAGAGGCATTATGATGTCACGAATGACAGGCGATGAGGCAGGAGAAAATGAAATGAACTGAACATTTAATGGGGTTAAACTTGCGCCTGAGACAAATAAGATGTAATACACATGTCGAGAGAGCAGCAGCGAGCGTCGACGGCGGCAGCGGCAAGCGACGACGCGTCGGCGTAAGAGCTGGCTATGGGCAAACTGCAATGGTGCTTGGTTTGGCGCTATCAAGCGACTGAAGCCTGAAACATTGAGTATACCTGGAATGGCGGCTGCATTGTTCAAACGTGAGCTATTACTCTGGTGGCGCCGCTTAGCTGATTGCGTCTGAAGCAAAAAATACTGGGTAGTCGAAGAAGTCGTTTTCTCATCACATGCCAGTACAGCGGAAGCTACGGACCTTGCGGGCCAATCGGAACGTGACTACGTATCACTGGAGCGCGCTTTTACTGCGAAGAAATACCAGGCTTTTTGCTGCGTCATGCTTTAATATGTGTGCCTTGCGCCCGTATACGTAGCGCGTATCCAAGCCGTCGACACGCAATGTGGGGCTTATAGTTCACCCTTTGCCAAGTTACAACGAGACAGGGTATAACCGTGGGTTCTCGCTATGCTGGCGCCGCCTGACTGTTAGCGGCTGGCTATCGCGAGAGAAGATCAACGGTGGAATTGGCGATACGGCGCTCCGGCTATTTATCTACTATGCTCGTAATCTCGAATATTGAACCTAGAACATTAAGGAGAGCTATAGGGCGAGACTGACTAGGCAAGGTCATTCTGGCTTTGTTATCTTTTTCGCTCGGGGTGAGTATATACACGAATCTTTTAGATGAAAGGACAAGCGTATTTTCTCGATCATGCATGCGACATTACTCCCATATTTAAAAGCGTATCGCCTCGATGCAACAAAAAACAAAACATAGTAATTTTATGCTAAAAACTTCCTGTAATGCCCAATTGGAGAACAGCTCTCGGAGGAGGGAGGCAAGGGTGCTCAAAGGGGGTATACCCCTCCTCCTCCCCTCATTCTTCAATGTCCTTCGAGGGGGTCACATGACCTCGGGGGGGGGGGGGGGTCACGTGACTTGGGGTGGTCACGTGAAGTCGGGGGGTTACGTGACCTGGGGGTCACCTGACTTACTGGGGTCACGTGACCTGGAGGTCAGGTGACCCCCCCCCGAGGTCATGTGACTCCGGAGGGGGCTCGCGCGGGGCATTAGGGGAGATTTCCCATAAAGCACCGCGCGGTTACGCCGACGGCGACGGCGACGCCAACGCCGATGGCGAGGCCGCTCAAGCCGGAAACGGGCGCCTAATGGTACGTTTACACCTGAGAAGAAATCCGCTGCCGCGGGAGCGGATCCGCTCCCGGCGGCGGCGGCGACGAGCGGGTTGCGTTTACATCTATTTCCTTCGAGCAGCGGCGGCGGCGCCGGCTGCGGCAGCTGTTCTCGTAACATCCCGTCAAATATGACGAGAAGGCGCGAGAGTTCCCACCTCGACTGTCTCTCCCGGACGTTGCTGCTCCCGGAAGAACGCCTACTCATGACGTAGGCAGCGTCGCGCTGCGCAAGAATGTCACTTCCGGTCAGCGAAACGCCTCGTTCGGCGGCAGAAATAGATCCCGGACCTATACGGCTCGCCGCCGCGTTTTCCGCCCAGCGTTTCGCCCCAGCGGCAAAAGCTGGGCGGATTCGCTGGCGGATCCGCAAGTGTAAACGTACCATAACAGCTGAGCTCTAAAAAGTCCTCCGGAAAACGAAACATCCACAGTCCTACCGAGCGTCGAATGGCTTGAGTCGAACGAGGTGAACCTCCTCCGGTCGTGGTCGGCGTTGTGATGAGTTTTCATTCCGTCATGCCCCACTTCGTAGTTAAGCTCCCAAAGGCGACGAAGTACTTTGTACGGTCCGAAGTGCTGTTTCAACAATTTTTCGCTGAGGCCGTGTCGACGAATTGGCGTCCAAATTCCCACCCCTTTCTTCGGGCTGGATGTGAACGTCCCGGCGACGAAGGTTGTAGCGGCCAGCGTCAACACTGTGCTGGACTTGAATCCAAAGTTGGGCGAGCTGCCGGACTGCTTCCCCCCGTCGCGCAACAACCTGGGCGTCGTCACTCCAATCGTCACTTGTCTCGTAACGCAGCATCGCTTCCAGCATGGTGGTTCTTGACTCTTGCTGCTACTCTCTCCGACGTGTGTTCTTTTTTTCGTTTCTGGCACAAGTTCGCCCCTATAAAATGTTTTGTCCATTCCGTTTTTCTCTTGCCACATCGTCCGCTTTTCGTAACATTCTTGTGGAAATGCGGGGAAACACCAGCCCATGAAGCGTACACCTCCAAGGCTTGGTAGCGCAAGCCCAGTCCCCGGCTCATTGAGACAGTCAGTGGAAACGACCGAGACCCGCGAAAGGAGCCGTCTTCAAGGTTTTCTCCCAGAATTTGGTCTCCTTCCAAAGAAGACCCACCAGTCGACGAAGCCGACGATGACCAGCCAATCGTCGCAGACTCCCGCTGCTGCCTCTCCCGTCGTTTACCTGCACGTCACCCCTCAAACTCCGACGACATTCCTAAACGAGATTTACGAAGACGTCGAGACTGGTTGCAGCGATTAGAACGGGTGGCGCTGCACAACCAATGGACTCCTGAACAGGGTCTGCTGAACGCCTTTTCTTCCCTCGAGGGAAATGCGCAACGCTGGTTCGAAAATCATGCAGCGTCACTCACCACCTGGGAGCTCCTCAAGGCAGAGGTGGCTCGGAAGGATTGCTAGCCAGCAACGACGGGTACGTGCCGAAGAGCAACTGCAGCCAAGAGCCCAAGGACCAAACGAAAGCGT
>JAZHYW010050307.1:0-20894 GCA_037355805.1 Ixodes ricinus | reverse complement strand
TTTTTTTAACTGGTATGCATTGGTTTAGGGGTAATCGGAGATGCATTAATTTGTTTGGGAATGGCGGACAATATTGGAGAGAGTCAAGTCGCCACGGAGTAGCTGCTTTACTCTATCTAAGGAACTATTTTACTCTATCTAAGGAACTATTTAGCACGATCAAATAATAGTGGCACTTAT
Organism: Ixodes ricinus; assembly: GCA_037355805.1. Lineage (NCBI taxonomy): Eukaryota > Metazoa > Arthropoda > Arachnida > Ixodida > Ixodidae > Ixodes > Ixodes ricinus. The sequence goes on along the minus strand of JAZHYW010050307.1, from coordinate 20,714 downwards.
TTTTGATCGGTCTTCATAGCCGCCATTCATTCACTAAGAGAAATGACCAAATGACGTCTCGAAAGACGATAGGGCTTTTTAGCATGACGATACACCATTTTATTTGTTTTCAAATTTGGGTACTGTCGTTAGAAGTCGAAGGTTTACTTTCCTCAGAAAGTATCAGAAAAAAAGAATTTGGTAAAGTACTACATTCTCATAAAATGTACTTCAAGCTACGTTCGAGTTTTCTAGACACTCTTAAAGTAGTACTTTAAGAACCATGTACATAGGGTACTTCCCGACACTGCTTGTTCATTATTATTTTTTATGTAAACACTTTGGGGGAAGTTACTAAGGTTTCTCGAACGATCTTGGAATCTTGCATGTTCTGAGTTTTTTGGGAGCAAAGGCAACGCAAAGACGTCACCTTTGCGTTGTCCTTTAGCACGCTATTCTGCAAGCACACCACAAATTACCGGAGCACAGGATGAGCTTCAGTGAGGGTGCTGCACTTTGCTGCCTCCTTTGAGCGAGGATGCGGTGTGTACACCTCCCGTAGTGGGCGAGAGTTCCTAACGTTAGGGCGGAGCGGAGAGAGGGCCCGTCGTCGGCGCTGATCCCGTAGTTACTTGGCCTCACATCCATATATCTATCTTTAGCATTGCGCAAAGGAACAAAATAGTAATAGGATACCGCCTTAGCATCAACTTTTCCGTGACGAACCGCCATACGTGATTTCCAGTTTCTGTGATGTCCGAAAATATTGCCAGACTCAAACTGGGCCCATTTTCATTTCCAATGGTTAGATACTGACACTATGGGGATCCAGCGGGAGCTCCCTTTTTTGTATTCCTTGCAGCACGTCCGAGGAGAAAACCCCACCCCAACAATCTAGAAAGTCGTGTTCTAGAGTCTCCGGTTTTGGGCACAATAAACGATTTATCCCCCACGATACAAATAGTCCCTTATCTTCCGTCCATGTCTTCACCGCTAAGAGAACAGTGTGCAATTTAAAGAAAAAGGGTTTAAGACACGGCGGAACTGCTATTTTCTTAACACGCTGAAGAAAATTCTGTCTCGGCCCAAAAACAAATGGTCAGTCTGTTTGGCTGGATTCAGTCAAATCTTTGCGGCGGCATGTCTTTTGTCTTCCTTTTCCTGTCCGTGAGGATGGCCTCATATAGTTGCTCCCTTTTGAATAAACCCCGCTGCGTTTCAGATTTTCTGTCGCTTGGTGCATTATTGCATCTCCGCCCTTGTCTCGGTTTAGATTATGTTGAGATGGAGTGCTGAGGCACCAACAGTATACTACGCGAAAAGTTATAATTTTATGTCATTCTAGAACTCTTTATGATGGCCATAAATTCAATAGAAATTAAAATATTTGTAACTTAATACTGTCATACAGTGGGATAAAGATAGTGGTTGTCTTCAATCACTTTTTTGCGAGACTGTCAGCCAGAAGGAAACCTTTTATCTAATGTACCGCTCCTACGAATATGATGCTGGCACCGGAGGCACCGGAAATGTGTCAGCGTCCGATTATGCGACAAAAATGACACAACCAGGACTCGCTACGAGCAGACTAATGTACAGGGACGCTCAGACGACCCAATTGTAAGTGTTCAATCGTCCTCGGTTAGCCTTTTCTGTTTTCCACGACTGCATGAGAATAAATTTCGGACTATTCATAATCCAGGATGGGATTCACTGCGCGTTGTCACTATGGCTCGTTCGTCGAACAGCTCCGTCGACGACATAATCCGTCTTGGCAATGCTGATGACTGCACCGCACGTAAGCCGGAATTTATTTTCTTGATATTTAAATCGTATTATATCGAGAGGTCCCAAAGCCCGCTGAAGCCTTTAGAGGGACTCCACAAATCGGTTTCGTAACGTTTCGCGCTACGATTTACCACAGAGGTTCAGAAGGTGGTGGAAAGATGGATCGCATCGAAATTTCAAAGAACGAACTAGGCTGACTCAAAAAAATAAATAAATGAAAGCCGTTTACAACTCCCTGTAACGCCGGATTAGAGCCCAGCTCTTGAGGAGGAGGGGAAGGGACGGGGGGAGTTTTCCCCACTAAATTTAGCGGGAAAATGTTCCGCTAGATTTAGTGGGAAAATTTTCCGCTAAATTTAGCGAGGAAAATATTCCGCTAAACTTACCGGGGAAAATTTTCCGCTAACGGGGAAAATTTTCCGCTAGATTTAGTGGGAAAAAATTTTCCGCTAAATTTACCGGGGAAAATTTTCCGCTAAATTTAGCGGGGAAAATTTCCGCTAGATTTAGCGGGAAAATGTTTCCCCAGATTTAGCGGGGAAAATTTTCTGCTAGATTTAGCGGGGAAAATTTCCCGCTAGATTTATCGGGGAAAATTTCTCGCTAGATCTAGCCAGAAAATTTTTCCGCTCAGATTTAGCGGGGAAAATTTTGCGCCAAATTTAGCGGGAAAATTTTCCATTAGATTTAGCGGGAAAATTTTCCGCTAGATTTATGGGGAAAAATTTCCGCTATATTTAGCGGGAAAATATTCCGCTAAATTTATGGTGAAATTTACCTCATCATGCACCGCGCGGTTACGCCGACAGCGACGGCGACACCGCTCAAGCCGGAAACAGGCGCCTAAGAGCTGCGCTCTAAAAGATGAAACAATATGGTAACTACTTTTTCGTCCCTGTTCGTCTCGTAACGGCCCACCCTCTGATTAAGTATTTAGTATTTACTATTTAGTATTTTCGTTGCACCAAAACCCTTTTGCACCAGGGTGGTCGACCCGAAGGAGCGTCGCAGGTGCGGTTTAGAAATATTCAGAAATTAGAAATCAATGTCCGTCGTCAGTAGTACGCGTCCAATGTGCACGCAAGCACCGCTAACCGTTGGCAAACACAAAAATGAAATATAAAATAACAATAGAATAAAAATAGAAGTAGTAGTGAGGCAAAGAAAGTTGGGCAGAAAAGTCTACAAGTCCATCTGCCACTCTCTCTGCTCGCCGTCGGTGCGCCCGTGTCTCTTTCAGGCTCACAGCGATCGTAGCGCTCCCTGCGTCAGGTGTTCGCTTTCACAGCCGACACGACGACACATGACTCTGGCCACCACGTCCGCCCTGCAGTAAGTAGGCATGCGCACCTTTGCAAACGCCAGAGCACGGTGCGGGCAGGAATTTCTAGGCCTGGCCCGACCCGGCCAGGAAGAGACGCTGCCTCGGCCCGGCCCGGGCCCGGCAGAATTTTTAGACAGAAGCATGAACCCGGCCCGAGCCCGACAAATTTTTTTAAATATAGAGTTTGAGCTTAGACGATGTATTGTCGAGAATTGGGCGAAATATACACTTCATGAGTTATTTCGAGAAAGCAAAAAGCTGACCAATATTTAGTTTATGCATTTCAATGAGTGATAATATACATTTTCGTTGTTCAATTCGTTTAACAGAAATACTTCCCTCTCTATATATTTTTGTGAAGAAGCAATCACGATCACGCTAGTGCATCTTCGAAAGGCTGTCTAAGCATAAAATATTTCTAATCGTTACTTTATCTTTGGTGGCATAGTAGGGCTGCCATGCACTAAACGCAAAAATCAAGCTAGGTTCATTTTTTTTAGTTTAGCGGCGTGTAGTAAATTTGCATTTTCGCTTGTTTGTTTTCATTGAATCTAGAAGATGAATGAGCACACGTTTTGTTATCAACAATATAGAATTTGCGAATTTCTTTGTTCAAGTCCAAGCCCGGCCCGGGCCCCAGAAATCCGTGCTACCCGGCCCGATCCCGGCCCGAGGGCCAGTGCCGGGCTCGGGCCTTCGGGCTGGCCCGGGCCCGTGCAGTGCTCTAGCAAACGTACAGACACGCACAGGCGCACCTAGAGCCACCATATCAAGGCCACTATGAGTAAGTCCCATGACCGACAGATGGCGGCAGCGGACCTGGCAGCTCAGAGGCTCTGTCTGTGGCGGCTTGCGGCAGCTCAGCAGCCGGCGGAGGCGCTGCCGCCATCTTTCGGTTGTCGCGTCAGTCAGAGGTTGCGCAGGTGAGCAAACAAAGATCGTAACAAACAAACAAACTTTTTTTTCTTTTTGAGTTGAGAAAGTTTGTCTTCTGAAATGTTGATGCTATGCGTCCTACCACTTTCGGGCACCTCTGTGGTGTATCGTAGCGCGATACGTTACCAGGCCGATTAATGCGGTCACTTTAAAGGCTTCACGCGCCCTCGGGACCTCGCTGTAGAATTACGCAGCTCCGGTATCTATGGCGGTTCTACATGCCGCCAGACCGCCGTGCATCCTTTCATAGTCACCGACGGCTCCAATGGAAACGCAAGGCGTGGCGAGTCCCAAGCAGCTTGTTATCGCTGCGGAGCCAATCAGGTTGCAGCATTAGCAGACAAGAGCGTCAGAGTACCAATCACAAAGCGAGAAGCGTGAACTTAATTAGCCATACCCCGCGTCTGTGAAGCTATCGGGGACTACACCGGTTGCCATTTCTAACAGGTGCACTCGTTTGTTTCTACAGCCGCTAATGCAGCGACAGCTGAATATCGGCTCGTTTATTCGGACTACTCAAGCTGCGACGTGATGGTTGTCTTTGGAACACTGGAACCAGAGTGAGTAGTGGGGCCTTCGCAGGGTCGGCTTTCGCGCCTCGTTACGCATTTGGTTTTTTAATGCGAAAACGTTAGCTATCCCATGGAGCGGACTCGGCGGCGTCTGTAATCGCGAAAAAACGCGAAAGAAATGCTCATTCTCCCGATTGGCTGAGCGAACACGGCTCCATAGATAGCCATTGGGGACCGCTTCACGAGAGCGCGCGTTCGGCCGCCGCTCTCGTGTCAGGCGTTGCCGGAAGGGTGAGGCTGCTGCCGCTTCTGCTCTTCTCGGCGCCGAGGAACATGGCGGCGCCTGGGGCATCTATATCATCGGCGGCCAGCAACCTCGGCAGTAGCGAAACGTGGCCGTCCACGCCAGTATACCGCAGACGAATTAAGCGAGCGGAAGAACGACATTCATGCTTTCGCATTCACAACTCATAAGAACTGCTTAGGTTTCCTCGGAATTTTCATTTAGACTACTTGTGGTGTTGCATATTGGCAGCACACGCGCCGATTCATACAGAAATTAAATATATTTCTTTCTTCGGTGAAATTGTTGAAGATAATCCTCTGTTAGGTCCTACCGCCGCCGTCGCTACGCCCCGATGGCGCCTTGGCTACAGGGATAGGTCTGTTGCCACTGGCTGAACCAATCACTAGAAAATAAAATTTAGATGACGCTTAAGCCTTCGCCTTTAAGAGTGGAACGCGGATAGCGCTATCGAGCCCTGTTCGCATCGCCTTCTCATTCGCCGTGCAAGCGTGCCTAGCCTGGCTCGCAACCGAAGGTCGTGGTTCGAATCGCGCCTAAAATTTCTTTAACATTTTTTTAAGACCAATGAATAACCTCATAAAGTGATATCATTTCAGGCATGCCACAACATCTCATTCGCATTACGGTGTGATGTTTTTATATCACTTCCATTCCACGCTTGACGTCAGGTTCTCCGCGTGACCGTTGTGGGATGCTTGAAATTCCCGCGCGATGTCATGTGACTGTGACATCATGACCCCATCGACTCAATCCTGGATATTAGTGGACGCCACCAACGTCGGCGTTTCTTCCACGCCACCGAGGCCGGCCTTTCTACGACACGAAGCTCCTTAAAGCTATCACGTTAAAGCGCAGGCAAGGCTCCTTCACTGTGCGTGATTTGGGTTAGTCAGTGTCAGGTAGCAAACGCGCAAAAACAATGAGCGCCACGACGGTGCACTTTTGGCCATGCTTGACGGGGCTCCATCGGACCGGTGCGTCGGCTGCACTCGGACATTTAAGTGGAACAGAGAGAATCGTCATGGTGTCTCATTTTTGTCTAATTGCGCCGACGAGAAAACGTGCTCTGTGGATAGGCTTAGCGACAGTATCAAACCGAAACGAAAGAGAAAACAGAAAAGAGACCGCCCTTCTTTTTTCGATCGGTACTTGGACCGAAAAGTTGTAATACATTATGTATAATACCGTGCAGCGCAGAAAAGGCGGTTATGATGCAGAAAAAATGATTTTGAACCAGATTGGTGTTAGATACTATATTGTGAACGAATTGAATGAATGAATGAATGAATGAAGAAATTAATTATTCAGGACCAGCTGGTGGGAGGATTGCCTATACTTTATGTGCCTTGCCATTCATGTTCCGCATCTTACGACGCCACATGCTTCAGTTTCGTATTCGATACTCGCTAGGTCAATAAAAAAATGAAAAAGATTCAAGATCAAATACTGTGAGAAACTGTCAAAGTTTGTCTCAGGCATTTCTACGTTAGGAATTTATACTTCTAGTTTATTTGAATAGCACACACACAGAAAATACTAACTGATCCACAAACTCTTATTCTGCATCACTGTGATGACACTCAGTGGTCCGATTATGGCATCCTTCTCAAGCTGTTGTTGAGGTACAGTCGCCGCGGGGGTTAATAGCTCCACGCGAGCGCGCGTCTTTTTCCGAGGGGCGCTTGACTGGTGGCTTGCGATAGAAATAGAGATGACGTCATGGCGAGTCCATGCAGAGTGGACGGGGGAAGCCGTCTGAATTCAAGGGAATCGTTGTTATCATCCGCCTGCGAGGTGCGTAGTTCGAATGAAAATGGGAGACGATTCCGCAAAGTCATCTTCCATTTTCATTCGAGCTAGAGCTCACCCCCCGCAGATGATAACAACGGTTCCCTTGAATCGAAGGCTTCCCCCGTCCCCTCCGCATGGACTCGGCCTGGCGTCATCTCTATTTCTGTCGCAAGCCACCAGTCAAGCGTTCCTCGGAAAAAGACGCGCGCTCGCGTGGAGCTATTAACTCCCGCGGCGACTGTACATAGGATGATGTATAGATTTAATACAACCTTTGTAATACTCCAATAGAATATTATAATTTTTATTATAGCAACTTTTAGGGATGACGAACTCGTTTACAAATCAAGCACCGACTTCATTTTTATAAAAATTATAATTTAACTCGTCAAAATCATTTTAAATATTAGGTACTCTATGGGGTGTATACATTCCAGCGGAAAGACATTTTTGAATGGCCAAAAAGGGTTTACTCTATTAGTCTGTGCCTTGAGATACCTATTTTCTGTACATGCAATCAGGTTCACATTTATGAGAAGACCCCCAATAATTGAAATACAAAACAGCTATGCGAGCCTCATTGCTGTTACAGATTGAAGACACTGTGATGTATGTATTGCTGCTATGTTGTAACTTGCTGTTCATCCATTGTTATTTCTAAACATTCAAGTGATATTCCGTGCGTCAGTTTATATTGCAATGTTTCCAATATTCTAACGTGAATATAAAGCATCACTTTTAGTGATTGTATAAGCTGGCACCTGAGCGCCTTACATGTTAATTTCTTTGTAAACATTTACATTACGGGAGCAGGTGAAAAAAGCTATCATATAGGCTATGATTATAATGCAATTAAATGCAAAGGCGCAAGCGAGCTGGACAAGAATGACGAAATAATCCCTGGAGAAGAGGAACAAGAGAGGACAAAGGATAAACACAAATCTCCAATTTGTTTGTCCTATTGTTTCTCTTGTTCCCCTTCTCCAGGGATTATTTTCGTCATATAAGCTATATGCTTCTTATGAACTTTTCATTTTTTTGTTGCTGGTTTTGTAGGTAGGGGTGTAGCCTTTGATGGGAAGGTTTTGCTTGATGATTAACAATATTTATAAAATTTTCACAGAATTATTATTCCGCATATACTTTGTCGCGTAAAAAATTAAAGCGATGGAAAAGAAGTCAACAAAAAAGCTTAGAATATTCCCATTTTTTATTTCCAGAATGTGAACTCTGGATCAAAGATGGCAAACAACAACACCTTGAAGGCAACACTTTGAAGACAAACACCATTTTCAATGCCAGATCAACTGGAGATAACAGTGCTATCAAGAGTAACATAACCAGATGTAAACAAGAATACAATAAGCTATGCCAAGTAAAATACCAAATCTACGATAAACTTATATGCAGTTCACCTGGCACCAATTAGGCTGGCCCTAATGGAGAAACCCATTACAGTGACCAGATATGAACAGTCAAAAGAACAACTTTTCAAACTAGGGTAATCAGTCAAGAGCACTCTAGAAAGAGCTCAATTGTTTTCTTTAGTTTCTAGCGATTATAAGGTGGTTGTCGTTACAAATAAAAAAAATTGAAAGCAGGTCAATAAATGTGTAGTAAAAAAAGGAAACTGTTTTGAGCACAAATGTTTGCAAGTGTTTGTTTTTTCACGCCGCCTTCCTAACAATGATTTTTCGTTGTTTGTTTTTGCACTAAATCTGTTAGATGTTGATTGTCTGTATAACTTAAAATTTACATGCGAATTTATTAAAATTGTTTTTATTGATATTTAAAAAAATTAACATTGAAAATCTTGCCTTGGCGAAGCTCATAGATAATTATTACGTACCGGAGAGAGGCAGCATCTGAAACAAATCACGCTATTTCATTCAAATCGCATCAGTTTAACGTTCGTCCTGGCCAAGCTTTGGCAACTGTTTTTTTTGTAATACATGCCACTACCCAACCGTCGCAGCCGATGCTACGACCCTATAGAGGCAATCGAGCAGCGCCTGAATCAGGGACTCAAACCGTAACCGTAACCGAAACCGAAAACCGTTTAGGAACGAAATTTTTTCAGTAACCGTAACCGGAACGAAACCGTTATTTAAAATTTATAAAAACCGTAACCGTAACCGTAACCGAAAATTATGCACCGGTAACCGGTTTTAACCGATATTAACCGAAATATAAAAATATTAGTTTTTCTCAAGTATGACCTGAAGGAGAGATCTTTAAATGCTGTGGCCATTTAACAGAGATACTCTCGGCGAGTGGTGCATCTGGTAATATATTTCCGTTCAATCTAACTTCAGGATTAAGAATACTTAGTTGGACTCAGTGGTCGAGCTTATAATTAAAAAAAAGTCTCTGTTTCTGAATCTGCCACACTCCTACATCTCTACATGTATTCACTACGTGTTGCCTTCAGGGTATTAACTAATAAGTTAGAATTCTCAGATGTCCATCAAACACAGTTCTATCAAAACCACCGATGTTCCTGACATGCAGTAGCCAGTTTGAATAAACGAGGTAAATTGACCATCATGCAGAGCTGGCGCAAAAAAAAACAAAAAAACCTGGTGTTCATTTAGTCTGAAACGTGTCGCGAGCGACGATACTTGAAACAACACAGATATTGAAACAAAACACACACACGACACACACACACATATATATATATATATATATATATATATATATATATATATATATATATATATATATATATATATATATATATATATAACCGGGAGCGACGGAAGGAACGAGGAAACGTCCGAAGGGTTTCCGAGTTTTTTCTTTTCCTGCCGAGACTCTCTTCCGAACCCAGTGGCAGCCACCGGCACTGCCACGCATCTCAGCATGACAAGAGAACAAGCCAAGGAGAAGGATGCCTCGTCGTCGAACGCGCCAACGCACTTGGCCGCCGATGACGGAGCCGCCCTCGTCCAACAGACAGGGGATGCCATTTCTGCCTCCTTCGCCTCAACCTTGGGAGCTGCCCCGCTTCCATCGTTGATGCCAAGGTCGGTCTCGCCCCACACGGCCAGCAGTCTCAACAGTCCCTGTCGCAGAACTCTTAGCGCGAGCTATTCGAACGTCAGCACGGTGAGCTCAAACATCTACAGACGCGCCAAGAGATCGCTTCTAGCATCGCCGGGGCCCTTTCCATGCTTCCGCCGGAGGCATGGCTTCTACGGGAATCATTTCTACGAGAGTCACCAACGCGATCCGACTACCTGCACTGGAGCCCCGCCGCCCATTCCAGAAGCGAGGGTCCGTCAGGCCTACGACATTCTGCGCGACCTCGCCCAGAACACCAGAAGTTTGTCCACGAGAGATGTCCACGAGATCCGTCATCTCAACCCGTATCGGTTCTACTGGGATACCATGCTCACCGAACACCAGCACCTCAATTTCGATAGACTGGAACTTTTCCACGTCGTCGCCAGAGGGAACTAGAGGACGGCTATAGTATCCGAGACGTACAGGCTCGAGTCCGAGGTTTTCAGAGAGCTCCACGACCAACTACCCAACCAGCCTCGACGCGGACGCCACACGTCTCGTGGTCCCGCGAACACCAGCTACCGCCCAGGCACCAAGTTCAAGAGGCCCCCCCTAACTGTGAGTCCGGCAGCTACCCTGGGTCTTCAAAACCCACCAGTGCCGTAATCGACGGCACGGTCGTCTGCTCCTGGACGTTTTCCCGGTCGAGGACGTTCTCGCCCATGCATTTTGCGAAGCTGGCGTCTCTGCTTTTTCTTGCCCGTGCTTGATTATGGACCGAAGAAAACGACCCATTGGATCCGGACTCGACGGCCACCGCCGCAGAGCGAATCCTGGCGTGGCTCAGCAGGACCGACAGTGTCATCGCGCCCCACGCCGATGACGACTCCTTCGGCACGTACGATGGCGAGGAGGAAAACCACACCAACACAAAGGAACACACTACAAACAAACAAAGCGACGTCGAAGACTCCGATTCGGACCTGGGTAGCACTGCCTACAAGTCGAAAGCGACGGGACCTCCGCCGCCAGTCCACCCGACCCAGTAGGCACCTCAAGTCGACTGGGCAATGTTTATTGAGGCATAGTTTTCACGGGCCGCCCGACTTCGGCGCACTTTCCATTTGCTGCATGAAGGCTTCTTGCTTTACGGCCCGCCCACCTCTCCCTGACCAGGTCCCCACGATCGATGCCGCCAGAACCAACATGTTGGCGGCATCATCGAACGCACGTGGTCTGTACTTCAACCCCGTCTTCCTCGTATCCAAGTCAGCCACCGAGTCCCGCTTTGTTTTGGACTGCGCCGCACTTACTCCTTACCTCCAGGCACCTCAGTTCCGCCTGACTCCGCTACCCCAGGCCATCAAAGTAAACCTCCTCCCGCCTCAAGCGTATATGGTGAAGCTCGACATTGCCGAGGTCTTTTACCATATCGCGCTTCATCCCTCCTCCCGTAACCTGACCACATTTAGAGTAGGCCGCCGTTACCGCCGTTTTTGCCGTATGACCTTCGTGATACACCCGGCGCCGTTTTACAGGCAGCTCTTGGCAACAACCATTGCCAGGGTTGTTGCCCTGGCAATGGTTGTTGCCCTGGCAATGGTTGCCCTGGCAATGGTTGTTGCCAGGGCAACAGCCCTGGCAATGTTGCCATTGCCAGGACAATGGCAACAACCATTGCCTTGTGTGGCGCGCGCGTGGACTCTGGGCTTGGTCTCACATAGACAACTTTTTGTGCGCCCGTCCCGACCCAGACAGGTTGGCGTCTACGGTGCGCCTCCTCGTGGAGGACTTGCTGCGGTCGGGATTTCGCTTAAACCTAAGAGACACGAGCAGAGCGCACGCGACGCATTGGTTTTCTTGGGTTCAGGCTCGACACAGCCGATGACACCATTTCGCACACGCCAGAACGGCTCTGAGCCATTCCTCGCGTCCTCCACTCGCTGGAGGCGCTCTAGGGGCGGCGGGCTACTTGGCATTTTACTTTAATCTCTATAACTGGCTTTTTCTTCTTCGTCCCTCGTTTGACAAAGTTTCAGACCAAATTTCTCTTTCACTCAACTGGCGAATTCCCTTTCTTCTGCGTGTTTGGCCGACTTTGCCGCACTGCCGACCGCTCCCCTTTTTCCCCACTACCCAACTGCGCATGAGCAGATGCCTCCGGATTCGGTTACGGCGTAGATGTTGGGGACTGTGAGCAGGCAATAATCGCCTCTCTGCCGAGACCAATATGCCTTCGGGAAGGACTCGCCGTGTTGTGGTGCGCGTGTATTGCCTATACTCCGTTTCACCTTATGTTGTACCGCAGCGGAGGCTAGAAGCGCGAACTCATAGCGTTGGCAGCTGCTCTTAAGTGTCAAAGTGTCGAGGCTTTTGGCATGGGGCGTGAGCCACGACGCCTTCGGTGTACGAAGGTGTGGGGTGGGACAGCGTACCGTGTACATACCTTGGCGTGCCTCTCAACTGTTACCAGGAGAACAAACAATATTGGTCGGGTGTCGCCGCCGGCCTCGACAGGCGCGCTTCTTGCTGGAAGAGGCGTGATCTGTCGATTTTTGCTAAAGCGACGGTCTGCAACGTTTTCTGATTTCTAAAGTGTGGTATGTCCTGCAGGCCATTCATTGTGCGCGTAAATATACTGAAGTTACATCGCGTTTTCGCGAAGTTCATCTGGAACTCGTGTTGGGAAGCAATGAGACGTGACAATTTGTTTCACCGTGTACGCGATGGTGGGTTGGGATTGTCGCATTTGTTTGTAAGGCAACTTGTGTCCCGTTTCTTCTTTTTGCGCGATCACGAACACCCATTCATACGTATATTTATCCAAATAAAACTGGTGCGGCGGTGCCCCATCTTCCTTTCTTCCTGTATCTTCGTGTGACGGCGAGCGAATGAGACTGGTAGGCTTCAAAAGAAGTTGTCGACGCAGTCCTTTTTTGAATGCGCGTTTTACTTTAGATTACCTCTCTGTTGTAAGCAGAAACACTCAAGCGTGACTTGCTGATGAGTTTATTTCCCACCCCAATGTACCGTGCTGTTGTGTGGCATGATGCCCAAGACGTTTTGAAGCGAGTGAAACGCATGTCTATACCCCTGCGGCGAAAACTTTCTTTTTAAATTGCACAGCAACACTTTACCTGTGAAGGCGTGGCTAAGAGAAAAGGGTTAGAAATTCCCTGGTCTGTTGACTGTCCTCTATGCAAAGAACCGGAGACCATTGAACATGTATTTATTTTCTGTTGGGACGCTTTATTTTTTTTTTTTGTGTATGTCCTCCAACGCACGCTAAAGAAACAGTTCTCCATTAGCCCATTGGGCATACGTTTTTTGGACGTGAGGAACGATGACAATGTACCGCATGACATGTTTTTTCTTCTGGGACTTTTCAGCATATGGCAATCGCGTATGGCGGTGAGACATGCCGACGCAACTGCGAAAGAAGTTCGATTTTATTTATCAACCTCGTGAGGCGTGTTGAGAGTGTTTTTTCGGCCTGCGAGCCCAAGCCCGAATGGCTGAGCGTGAGTGGCCCTCTTCTCGAGATGCGAGAATTTTAATGTGCGCTGCCAAGTGTGCTGCAGTGCGTTTTTATATGTAATTTGTACCACCTGCTTTCTTGCAATAAAGAACAAAAGAAAAAGAAAAAAAAAGCTGCTCTTAAGTCACGAGAGCTTGTGCCACCGAGATCTGCCCCAGACTAAGGAGCTCGCGCTTGTGGCCTTTTCTGCGGTACATCATAAGGTGAAACAGAGTATAGAAAGGAGCACTTCTGCACACGGAGAACAGAGCTTTCGCTCTCGCGCTGCGCTGCGGCCATGGACGAGCTGCCTTGGGCTATTCCCTGTGCCATTTTATTTATTTATTTATTTATTAACATTTATTGAAAAGCTCAGGAAACCGTTCGCACGTTTCCTCGATTCGTCCGCCGCCCTCTGCACGAGAAGGAAAAGATGTCTCGCGCTGAGAGCGCGAGGACTCAATGGCCCGCCGGCTTGCCATCGCGTGTCAAGCCCACAACGGCAGGTCGGCGGGGCTCATGACCGACGGTACCCATTTTATTGAGATATCTTTATTAAGAAAAAGAAGAGAAACGGCACTGGCAATAGCCCAAGGCAAAGCTCGTCCATGGCCGCGGTGCAGCGCTAGAGCCAAAGCTGTGTTGTCCGCTTGTAGAAGAGTCCCTTTCTCGCCAATGCACGCGCACCAGAACGCGGCGAGTCCTTCCCAGAGGTATATTAGCCTCGGCAGAGGGGCTATGATTGCCTGCGCATAGCCCCCTATAAGTAATCCAAAACCGACTCCGGAGGCATCTGCCTATGCGCTGTTGGGTAGCGGGGAAGGTGGAGCGGTGGGCAGTGCGGCAAAGTCGACCAAACACGCAGAAGAAAGGGAAGTCAGTTGGGTGAAAGAGGAATTTGGTCTGAAACTGTGTTAAACAGGTGGACAAAGAAGGAAAAACCCAGAGCCATAAAGAGGAATTCAAAATGCCAGGTAGCCTGGGGCCTGTATAATATAATATAATATAATATAATATAATATAATATAATATTAAATATAATATAAGCACACCCGACAGGACATTGGGAGGCCCAGAGTTCAAATCTTGGCTCCGCCATTTATTTTGGCTTTCGGCGGTTTCGTAAAACATTGATTCATTCGATTTGATAGTATCTGCATATATTATTCTATATATATATATATATATATATATATATATATATATATATATATGTATATATATACAGTATAAATAAGGTACGTCCGCACTTTATTTTCATTTTTTCCGTCCACACGTTTTTTTAGTTTTTCTTATATATAAATGCACCATTTTTCTAGCGTCACAGAATCAGCCAGCGAGAGACGTGCGCTTCGATAACCATAGGCAATTGCTTGGAAATAGCAAACATGACGTAGGTGTAACATGGCACAACAACGAAGACTAGGGAAAGGAACGAACAACGCGTGACATATTTTTGCAGCTTTCTGTGTTGTTTCTGTGTTGTTCGTTCAGCTCCTTAGTCTTCCTTCTTTTGGGCTATTGCATTTATATTATGTATGACTTTCACCAACTAGCCCAGCTCTCAATTTTATTACTTTATTGCACTTAGCAGTATTTTACTAGAGGATGGCTATAGTTCTGCTCCTTCCGTCAGTGTGGGCGAAGACTCGTCTGCATGTATTAGGTTGAAATAAACTATAGCGACGAGAAGGTGCGAATGGCTCTTCCAGAACTCAGTGGGAACTTTCTTAGGGTTATCTACAAATGCTGCCCAACAACAAAGTAGGAATATTTTTTTCAATTTTTTTTATATAGAATGCGATGATCCCCAAGTAGCGGAAGTAACACGTATGCTCGGGTATCAAACTATAGAATGTAAGTAGATGTAGTGAACAAGCGTTGGAGCTAGAAACGTGTGCAACTTTTGACCAATTAGAAGTATTAAGACGTTTCTAAGCTCGTTGAATTTCACGTTGTTGGATATCTGGGACTTCTTTAAACCGTTTATTATAAAACGGCTGTCTAGCATTCCAATTAAACACATTATTGGAAAAACCGAAATAAACCGGTTTTTAGGAACGTGTAACCGGTAACCGAAACCGTAAAAATTGAAACCGTAAAAAACCGAAACGAAACCGTTATCAACAGGAAGCGGTAACCGTAACCGTAACCGAAACCTTTATTTTTCGGTTTGAGTCCCTGGCCTAGATGTGCATCGCCACAGCGGCCATGGTCTTTACGTTTACGTTTGCTATCACCAACTAAACAATCATGTGTTGTGAATGCGCCGTCATCTTGCGCTTCTTTCTGTGCGTGATTGGTTTAGCCGCTTATAGACAACCCACAAAGACAACGAGCACCGTGACGCTCACTTTTGAAGACACTTTATTCGTCCAATTGAATCGTAGCATCGGCTGAGGTGGGACGTCAAGTGACATGGAGTATAGACGAACTCAGCTCTGTATCTTCTCGGCGCGGTGGTGGCGCGTCGGGCGTACTTCCGGTTTAGGGCTGTGGGCGGAAGTCACCATGCGGGACGTACATGCCTGTGTTGTCTTGGAAGAAATCAGACAAAAACCTGCCTTCACCTCAAAACGCCGCGACTGGGGTTGTACCAAAAGTGTCTGGAAGGCTTGAAGGTCAGCTTTTACGTGTTTTCTGCCTGCTCGGTTCGTCTGGAGAGCGTGGATAGAGACCGTGAAAATGAGAAAAAAACCAGACGCCGTCGGACCACGATCGCTTGTGCGGAAAGTACTTTGGGTTAAATTCAAGTATACTTGTGGTCGTCACATTTATTTATTTTGTTCAAATATGAACAGGGAAACCCGCCGTGTTGTAGAAACCACCTGCTGACTACGTTCAGTGTGTCTTCAATTTGAAACGGTCGCCTATTCCTTCGAACTGTCGTCTGCTCTTTCAAACGTTTCTGCTACACTCTTAATCTGGCCCGGCAAACGTCACGCCCATAGCCGTGACGTTCAAAGTTTTCAGGACTTAGCCGCGAACTGATCCGGCCCCGTCAAAATAGCCGTGTACAACGTCACGGCTGGGGTGGGCCCTTCCCCTTTTAATGGTTCGAATGGCTACATAGGTGTAACCATGACGGAACATGTGAATGCGATGGCGTCGCACGTCCCGCTAATCTGGCGGCACGACCAGCCGACCAGCACGACCACCACTTCTGGGCCAACTTGGCTGGTGCTGTTACTGCGGGCACAGTCCTCTTCAGCACAACCGACTGGGTAATTAATGTAGCTCACTGGATAATAACGGAATAGAGTCAAGTGTTGAAAGAGTTCTAACTAGTAGGTTTTGTTCTCGCCAACAGAGGACACCTCGGACCTTGTCCTGGACGATACAGGTATCTATACCCAATATTTCTGTATTCTAAGAAGCACGTTCGGAATCGCTCTCTTTTCAAATTATTCGGATACCGGTTGGCGTCGGCGGTAGAAAGCGGAAAACAGGTTTACTTCACTTCACCTTTAGCATGGACTTACCACAACGGCTACAAGCGCGGACTCTTCGCGTTTGACGCCGGCTCGGCTGCGCACAAGCACTCGTGGAGGGTGACTATTTGTAAAGTAATCGGTTCACAGTCGCAGCCGCGTCCACGGTTTGCCTATGGTAAGGTGAGGCAAAAAGCTAACTGCCAGTGCCCCAACGGTGGGCACCTGCATTTTACAGCCACAAGGTCTAAATAGTTTTAAAAGGGCGGGGGGGGGGGGGGGAAGGGGGGGACAGTACTTTTCTTTGCCGAAGTGCCCGCCGATACAGCACGGCGTATACGGCGCACTCATCAGCTTGCCGTCCGAGGTATAGTTGCTGTCTCGGCCGTCGTCGACGATCGCGTTAATCAAAGAAGGACGGCCACACACGAGACATTTATACTGAAATGGATGATGAATGTAACATCTAGAATACACTAAGTTTGTCCTTGTGTGTGCACCCTCCTTTACTTACGTGACCGTCGACGTCGACTGAAACGTTTTTTGTGTGAATGAGCCTCAGGGGGCCTCGCGTCCCTGCGCCAGACGTCCAAGTGTGACATGTGAGGACAATCTCCGTCCACCGCATCACAGCGTACGAAGTACCGCTGTCGCAGTGAAGGTGTGCCACACTGATTTCTTTAGAGTTTAAAGCATGTTGAGCTCTAATCATACGCTCCCGGAAGCGAGAAAGACAGGCAGCTGTTCTACGCACATCCATGCAGAGAATATACTCGGGTGTCTGCGTCTCAGATGGCTTCATTCCAGCTGTCGCCGTCCACCATCTTACGCAGAAATCTTACCAATTTTTTGTAAGTTTGTGCTCATGATGTAACGAAGTATACATGTGGGATCTTATTTCAGGCACAAAGTTGAAGTCGAATTTGGATTATTTATAAAAAAATATTTCTGTTGGTGCAACTGCGCGAACCGCAAGTTGCACACATTTTTCTCTTTTTATTAGCAATTGTAACGTCTTAGGCGGAAACTGACCTTTTCCAACCTATCAGGCTTGTACTGCGCTCCTTCTCCTTTCTACGCTTCTTGGGCTACTAGATCACTAAGTTTTTGGTGGCACTTAAGAATAAGCTTTTGTGATTCAACTGAATTTCGAGATATGTATATTAAGCAATATTTTGAAAAAATGTCAAACCTATCTTTTCTTCAATATTTGACGGAGTTTAGCCAGGTCTTTACCTGGCTGACCATACTTCTAAATTTATTAGTAGAAGGATTCATTCTTTAAAATCTTGACACCATGATTATCCGAACGTCAAATTTTAGGAGATTTTTCTATTAAACAAAATTAGCTTTTTATGTGCGACGTGCAGTTTTCGAGCAACGATTTAGCCGGTGTTTTCATGACGCAGCCTGTATGGTAGCCACGGACCTCTAGATCCTGGCAAGTGAAAGCCTCAGCTACCCTTCTTGGTTGCGTCAAAATTTACCGTTTTCTTCCCACTCTTCCAAACTGCCGCCAGAGCTACAGGGTCTATTCATACGACGTCAGACTGCTTTTTAATGTCGAGTAAATACACACAAGCATGGCCGCCGGAAATGAAATACGGTTATCGAATTGGCGAATTTGTTTTGCCTTATGTAGTTTTTTGCAGAGTTTACGAATAAACGTTAAGTTAGCGGCCATGTTTCTGGCCGATGACTCAACATCTGGGAATAAACTAACGTCCAACAGAAAAGCTACTTTCTAAAAAAACCTGCTGTTTGCTAAATTTTAAACGTAATTAGGATACAAGACCAGTTCTCTCTCCCTTGTTTTCTTATAATAAAAATTGACCGCATCTCCACGTGGTGAATGATGTTGGTTGGGGCGAAGCTCTGGTGGTGCTTGTCTGCGTAGACGCTGAGCCGCAGCACTGCCGAGCCTTTCGTTCGTTTTCATCCATGTCAGAAAGAGAATGTGTGGTATGGAACGTGGTTATATACGCATTTGACCATTTGACCGCAGCGCCCTCTCGTCTATAAATGTTGAGCCAATGCATGCAAAGTTTAACCGCGATTATATACGCATTTGACCGCAGCGCCCTCTCCTGTATAGACGTTGAGCGGCTACATGCAACGTTTCATCCATGACAGGAAACCCCAGCTCTTGAGTTACTACCACATCTCAGAGCCGCCTACTCGTCCTGTCGCTGCGCAGAACAGATTTCAACATTTTTGTTTTCATCCTTTTTCGTCTTCTTTTTTTTTTTTGCCCTACAGGAGCACGTGAGCTCACGAGCTCTCGTAATTTTTATCATTTTTTTTTTTCTTTTTTTTTGCCTACATGAGCACGTGAGCATGTGCTCACGTGCTCGTGGCACGTGATCTTACGAGCAGAAGCACGGAGCACCCGACGCCGGCCTACGGCGGACGGCGGACGGGCACGCGGACATGGCTAGCTAAGAGACTGCCCTAAATGAAAATTCTTAATCGCAGCAGCATCACCTTGAAGATAAAGGCAACTGGCCTTCGGACGTGCATGGAGACCCGTCTTATGGCATGGCTCGGCAGACCTTTACAACACACATGGCTCGGAGAGCGCACACCTGCAACTGTGGCGGGTCCTAGTTCACCAAGTGGGTCAAGTGAAAGCAAGGCCATGCTTCCACCGATGTTCAGCAAGTCACACAAGTTTTCATATACTTTTCTTTTATTGTTTGACAACAGTATTTATTATAACAAAGCACCTCCTGTATCTTACGCTGCACGCATCCAAATTTATAGAAATAAATGGATTGTTTACCTGCGGACCCACTGTTCTTTTAAATGTTTAGAATTCATCGGCCTTGCCCTTGAAGTATTCTGTATGTTACTCCTCCCTCGACGCAGGAAGTCAATATAGTACCTAGAGTGGGCACTGGTAATGATTTTCCAATATATTTAGCGACTCAAAAGTTAAGCACAAAACATTGACTTATAAGAAGACGTCAGGCTCAGTACCACGTCACAGCTTCAATTTTATGTTAAATTTACCTGTACTTCTCATTCGCCTAAAACTTTTCTTATTGGATCGAAGGTCTGGACCTCTGAGATACTCTGCGGGAAATTTTCGCAGGGCATTTTATAGGCAGCAGAAAACGGGCCATCTAGGAAACAGGCCAGCGAAGAAACGGGCCCATGAAAAGCAGGCCCGCGAGAAAACGGGCCGCGGCGCTGGGCCCGCAGAAAGCAGGCGCTAGAGAAAACGGGCCAGCTAGAAAACAGGCCAGCTGAAAACGGGCCAGCTAAAAAACGGGCCGGCAAGATCAACTTGTCACGGCAAATTTTGGAGCCTATAAAGGGACGGCAAACGAGATGGCAATTTTCAGGCGGCCCCAAATTTTTCGTGACAGACGGATCTCATTTCTCACGGCCATAGGTGGCTCCTAGGTGGTCCCAGATTAAGAGTGTAGTTGCCGTGTTCCCGTTTAATGTTCAAACGACAGCGGCCCGTAGACCAAACGTTGACCACGGTAATTGCGACAAGAACTAAGTGCAGGCCTCAACAGACTACTCAGTTTGAGGGTTGGTTGGGGGTAAGTACACTCTTAATCTGGGGCCGTCAAGCGTGACACGGCCGCTAGCCGTGACGTTCAAAGTTTTCGGGACTTATGCCGCGAACTGATCCGGCCCCGTCAAAATAGCCGTGTACAACGTCACGGCTGCAGTTGGCCTCCCCTCTTTAATGGTGCGAATGGCTATATAGGTGGCTCCGTAGGCGGCCCTGTAATTTTGGCGGCCCGTTTGTGCAGGGCCGGCAAAAACGGGCCGGCTATGCGCGTAATAGCGGAAAAAAGAGCCACTCTGCTTTCCGCTAGATGGCGGCAGTTGAGGCCGCCCAGCGTTCCCTCGCGGGCGCAGCCAGCGGAGGCACGCATGCGCATAACGATCATTTCTCTTCTCGGTGTGCGAGGACGATGAATTTCGAACGTACGAAGTACGAATCTAATCGGAAGCATCTGCGGGTGACATGTGTTTTCTCATCGTGGATGTGAGTCCAATGTTAGAGAATCCGCCGAAGCCGCGGGACAGTGAGTCAGTTCCATCAGGATGCTCTGCGTCGAAGGGATACCAAAGCGGAGTTCGACGCGGGCAGTGCTGT
>JAZHYW010050306.1:0-48639 GCA_037355805.1 Ixodes ricinus | reverse complement strand
TAAAGCCATGAGAAGGTCGCAGATAGTTGATGCGTGAAGGTTTTAAACAAAAATATTAGATTCTGGGGTTTCGTATCGAACGTTGAATGTACTGATCTATGAAAGAGAACAGCTGGAAGAACGATGGCCAACATTCTGGTGCAATCACTATGGTGACAATAACGCAAAAGGCTTGACGAAAAACTTTTTTACGAGAGATCCAGCCAACACTGAAGAAGTTAACCTCGAATAAAAAGTGTCGATTCATTGGTGCTCTTAGTAATTGATTCTCGTGCACAGTGCGTAGTGCCCCTAATGCGGCAAGAAAGCGCCTGCGCCTCTAAGTTGTAGTACCAAACCTCACTGGATTGTTGCATTTGCCAAACCAAAATGCATAATTTTTTTTTTTTTTTGTGAATGTATCGAAGAATTGATGTTATAAAGAGATTATTTGTGCTTCTGCTTCTTCGGATTTTCAAAGAGAGGTACTGCACTAAGAGAGGAGGTGTGCTCCTCACTACCTCGAGCAGAAGACAGAGCACATTATCTTGGAGGGTATGGAAGAAGCAGCATGCCAACTATACGGGCCACCTCTTGGGCCAATAATAGTCAGCCACTGGTGGTAATAACATCTCGCAAATCCCCGGAGGGCAGGTGATATTGCCTATGCGAGTCATTTGGGCTTCCGGGGATTTCTCTTGGTGTGGCGTGAGCGAGTGACAGAAATGATATTGAGTAGCACAGGGATGCCAACTGAAACCGAAGCTGTAGCATGTCAATGCCGGCATGTCGGCAATCAGTGCGCGCCTCCGGCCATAGTGTCATGCGGCATGCATGCCGACAGACCGTGCGTATCGAGGGGGCTCATGGCGAGGAGTCCCCTCTACAACAAATTATCCAGGTGCACCAGTTTTTTCAGCCCTGTTACCCCTTGTACCGCGACACACCCGCGACGTGCGACCAAGGGGCCTACATTGAATCCCTCAAATGTGTTTCCATGGTTCATTTCACTGCTGAGTGATGTGCGGTGCCTTAAAGCGGTCAGAATGAAGGCAACTTAGAGCATCTTTTTGGCGACAGAACTGGGTTCCAGGCACGCCCCAGGCCACGCGGCCTAAATTTCAGCCGCAACCGGGCGCTTGTGTCAGCCGCTAAATCAATAAAGCAGTCAGCCGGTAATAATTCGGCAACCGGGATCGATCGGGCTTGACGCCTCGAGAGTTGCGGAAAAGCCAGGAGAAGCGAGCTCGCAGCGACTCGATGGCGGGCGAAGATCGCCACGACGCCACTAAACGCGCCGTCGTCATTGCTTGCAGGACGCCACGCGCGCCTTTGGCTCCGCTAAACGGCTCGATCGCCAGCCGCTTATGCGACAAGCCATGCAATGGCGCGACGTCATTGACTGCCAGACGGCCAGAACGCCAGATCGCCGCCGCCTTCTCCTCGGCATCTTCCCCTGGCGTCCGTCTTCTTCGGCACGGCCAGCCGGTTGCCGCTGTGCGTCTCCGCTGGTGATAGCAGAGGTCACCACGTGACGCATTCCCCGCTCAGCAGTTCGGGTTACCGGTCCGGAAGCCTCAATCCGCCGGGCAGAGCGGCATTGCCGGCCCATATTGACAAACTCGGCAACGATCACGCGCCAAGTCGCCAGTGCCATAACCCACCGCGTAAATCCAGAGTCTCGAACGCCTTCAATGCTACCGTACCGCACAATTCACATGTGACGCCAATTGCGACGCATACCATTCGCTGGAGGCCTAAAAAACGCAGAAACACAGATAGTTGAGTTTCGGTTTCTTCAGTTCTTTCAGAGGGTATAAAAATATGCGCCACAAATGTCTATGAGGCCTTAGGCAGTATGCCAGGTTCCCAAGAAGCCTAAAAACACAATTTAAACACAATTAAATTAAATCGCCTTCATTGTCCCTTTAATGGGAAACACCTGGCTGAGTAGGCTGAATCTTTGAACTCATCAAGCATCTGAAGTGAATTGAAATAGAAAGATGCATCTCAGCATGTGAACTGTGCAAACTCAAGCTCTCTAGGTAGGACAACTTTACATACCTCTTCGAACAAAAGATTCCTTTGTATGAAATTTGCAGCAAAAAGTGGAACTGAGAAAAATGCATTCAAACATTGAACTCCTTTACTTTGTTACTGCCTCACAATGTGTTGAAAATATTTCATATCAACGTAACTATTTGGCATATGGTTATGAAATTTAGTGTAAGAGGTGTATAATTAGTTTCTAAAACCGAAAACCTCAAAATTGAAAAATGAATTTTTTCAAACAGTTTTAAAACTCAGGCCCATGTCACCCCTTAAAGCCGATGCGGTGGTCTGCATTAGCAGTGCCTTTGTCACGCTGATGCAGGAAAGGGCCTCAGGCTCTCGGCTCTTGCGGAAGTTTGAGCCAATAAAAACTTTTTAACCTTTATATTTCGCTCACAGACGTAGAATTGTTTCCTAGTGCGAGGTAAGCAGGACCCTGGTCCCGCCGCCACTGGCACTTTCCCGGCTCCTTTCGGAGCCCCCGTCTAACGGGAAGCCAACGGGTGCAGGACCCGGCCAAGTCGAAGCAGTTCCTGCCCTTCCTCCAGCGGGCGGGCAAGATGGAGGCCGTGGTGGAGTTTGTGGCCAGCGGGTCCCGGCTGCGCCTCTACATCCCCCGAGAGAACTGCTTGGCCACTTTTCTGCTCGCCGGTGCGTTTCGGTGAAGTCGTAAAAGTTTCACGCTTTCACTAAGCGGCGGCGGTGGCGTCCGGCCTGCCGCGGGGTTGCTCTCGCGCTTGGCGATCCACGGAAGCTACGGCAGCCGAGAGTCTGACGGTGTGAGGATTGCGATGCTCGCATTCACTCATATTAGAGTGGAGCTGTTAAGTGCTAGGTTCCCCAGGATTGTGTCCGGTACCAAAGAAATGTCGATACAAACCTACACGAGCCTCTGGACAGCTATTGCCATCTATAAGTGACGGCGGCAACCAGGCAACCAGTCTGGTTGCCACCGTCGCTCATAGATGGCAGCAACCTTTCCAGCTATCATAGAAGAATGAATGGTTGCACGAGTTGGTGGGAATTTGTCGTAAACAGCGCGCAAAACAGACAAGGACGAAGAAGAAACTCGCGTGACGAGCGCAGCGTACGTCACGTGTGTTTCTTTTTCGCCCTAATCTGTTTTGCGCGCTGTTTACTACACTCTTATCAGTTTCGGTTTGAACTTGCAATAGGTTGGCCGCGTGGCCTCTTCTTCGGCGAAAGAAGACCGGGTGTGGAAGGAGCGGCAACGTATGCAGCAGCGCAAATGTGGGGTCCGCAACCGCCGCGTGCGTCGAGCGCTTCACATTCTCTTGCAAAAGAAGAGCAGATGGCTTGCCTGGAAAGCCACCGCCGAGAACAGAAGCTACAGCTCTGCTGCTCTTCCTTCTTCACCAAAGTGGAAAGACAAAGTTTTTTTTTTGCCAGCTACGACCAACTGCCGGGATCATGACGTCCAGTGGTGTGGCACTCCAACTTTTCCGACATCGTTTGTTGCCAGTTGAGGACCACTTTTGTTGTATGGGTGGGATAGGACGCTTAACGCACCAGTCGGAGGTCGTCCGATCGGTGAAAGTGGTCCCGAAACGGGAACAGATTACGTCGCGGGAGGCAGCGTTTTGTCTCATCGGACGTCACGATCCTGGGGATTGGTCGTTGAAGTTTTCTATTCCTTTTCCTCATATTCCTTACACAAAATGGGGCAGGCGGCTGTCTCCCCCTCTGCTCCCCCATGGGTCCAACGCCACTAGCTGCCGCGCTAACTCCAGTATCGTGGCAGGCCTTGGCGCGACACCTCTACGACGTCGGCGGGTGGAAATAGAGTGGCCACAAACGAGGAGGCGGTAGATGCCCCAGTCGTAGACGCATTGCAGGCACCCTAAGTGGCGGGGCATCCGACCAGTTTTCGAGAGGGTTGGCCAAAGCTGACGTCCTGTCGATGCAGAAACAACGGTTTCGTACACCTCATTCAAAGAGGAGAGGGACTGCATGTAAAGTCGCAGAATAGTACTAAGAACAAGAGAAGAAATGACCCCGATCCTTCGCGCAAAGTTGATAGATATGCAAAATGTGTCGCGTGTGTCTTGGAACCTTGCACATTGTGGGCGTTTTTAGACACTTCGATGCACGTGGGCTCGCGGACTTTGGGGCTTTTAGAGTCGTTTGAGATGCCAAAGCTTTAGAGTCATTTGAAACGCCAAGAGATTGCGTCCCATCCTAACGGAAAGTTTCCAACTTAGCTCGATTCTTTGCATAAGGTTTAGAAATGCAATACGCATTGTGCATTTCTTAGCCTCTGAAACACCTCTAAAAGCCCCAAAAAGGTTGTAATATAGCGCAGGACTGAGGCAGCGGAAAGTGGGTGCTGCATCGACGCTAATGTCGGCGCTCATTTGGTGCTTAGTTAGCATTATGCGCATAAACGGTAAGAGGCAGGGTCTCGGCATCGGCACTGATAAGGCCCAAAGTGGTGTCCTTAGCAGTGAGTGGGATGCGAGACGTGAGCCAGCATGTGTGGTGAGCCGGAGAGTGGCGTGTGCAGGCATCTCGTGCCCGAAGGCCTCGCGACTCCAGGGTGGCCAGCAGGTGGAAGGGGAGCCCTTCGGCAACGAGGCCCTCGCCTACACCAAGGGACTCTGCCTGCAGAGGGAGGTGAGGACGCCCGCCTCTCTCGACCGCTCTCGCACTCTGTCCTTGCAGTCTCTGTTAGCTCGTCGCGGTGACGGATTAGGACAGCTTGCCTCACTTCATTGTTATCATTTTGAGCTTTGTCGCGGAAAATTTGTACACTTGCCCAAACACAACCTATTAAAGAGACACGGACGGTGTATTTATGAACGCCAAGGTTTTTATTTGTATGTGACGTACGAGTACCGAGAGCACAATCTGCAGCTCGAAATTTGTTTCCTTTGCGCCTGAAAACTGCTAATCAAGAACTGGCCGGTTTGAGTTGCGCTCACAGTGAAAGTGGAGTGGGCGCTTACCCGGTGTTTTACGGTATAGTAATGAAGCAACAAAGTGCAGCTATTATTGGTACAGTAAAATGGCTCCTAGTTCTACAATATCAACTATTACAATCCTGACCTGTCTGTGATCTTCGATCGTCGGTGTTGGCGCGGGAAGGTGATTCCGCTTTTCCAATGTCTGACGAAACAGTGACAGAAAAAAGGGGGGGGAGTAGTTCTACATGACAAAATCCCGGCCTCCGGAACACAGTCTAATCGAAATGAAACGTTGAAGCGTTCCCCGTTCCCCCGACGTGCCTCGATCCCAGGTGGAGGTTGAAGTGGACGCCATGGACAAGGCAGGCAACTTCATTGGCTGGCTGACGGTGGAGGGGGTGAACCTGTCGGTGGCCCTGGTGCGGGAGGGCCTGGCCAGCGTGCACTTCACGGCGGAGCGCAGCGCCCACTTCCGGGCCCTGCAGCTGGCCGAGGAGCAGGCCAAGCAGCGCCGGGACCGCATCTGGGCCGGCTGGGAGGAGCCCTCCGAGGAGGCCAAGCAGGCCGAGGTGGTCTCGGAGCGCAAGGTCACCTACAAGAACGTCCTGGTCACCGAGGTCAAGCCGGACCTCTCCTTCTACGTACAGTTCTTCGACGACGGTGAGAAGCCACGAGGGGGCTCTTGCAGGGTGCAGGTCCCCGGACTCCCGGATTTCCTCAGCCGTTCCTAAACCCGAATGGAGCTCAGAGTGTGTTAGGCGGCTCGCCCCTTTAGCATTTTTCTGTAATTCAAGAGTGGAAAAATTCACCAGTATATAAAACAACTGCCCATCTCTTCGGTAGATTTTAAAGCGCTCTAAATGCGTAGAATTTATAGGGCCTCTGTGACGTCATCGTGTTGCGTGACATCGCACTGTCTCGAGGTGTCACTTGACGTGTCACGACGTCATGGTCTCGTGTAAAAAGGGTGACCCAACTTTAGGATTGGGCACTGTTCCAACACCACGGTCACGCACACTCTGACGTGAGCAGCATGACATCCCCACTGAGCACAAGACCCCTAAAGGCTGGTTGACACACTTGCGACTGCTTACCACCTTATGACGAGAGAAGACACCGGTGCCACCTAGCGGGTAGCTGTGAAACACTTTCCGCATATGGTAGAATCTTGATGATACGAATCTCTTGGGGTTGTGTAAAATATTTGTATCGTCTCAAACGGGCTCCAGAAAGGTAATAAAATGTGCGTACATTGAACTCAGTGAGAACAGATGACTCTGGATGAGATACTTGCTTTGATCCCCAGAGGCAGTGCAACATCGCCGGTATTGCACACTGCCTCCGGGATCGGACAACTTTTTTATTTCTCGAGGTTGTTTTAGGGGCGAAGCTCCTTAGGGTCTAGCCTTGTCCGTCCGTCCATCCATCCCATCTGTCTTCTTACAAACAGAAAAAATGTTTGCGCAGTCGACAGGATTCAAACCTGTGCGGGGAGACCCCAATGGATTTCTAGTCCATCGCCTTAACCACTCGGCCACGACTGCGGGACGAGTAGGGGGCTCTGAGATGTGGTAGTAACTCAAGAGCTGGGGATGTCATGGATGAAACGTTGCATGTAGCCGCTCAACGTCTATACAGGAGAGGGCGCTGCGGTCAAATGCGTATATAATCGCGTTAAACTTTGCATGCATTGGCTCAATGTTTATAGACGAGAGGGCGCTGCGGTCAAATGCTCAAATGCGTATATAACCATGTTCCATACCATACAATCTCTTTCTGACATGGATGAAAACGAACGAAAGGCTCGGCATGCTGCGGCTGGTCTACACAGACAAGCACCACCAGAGCTTCGCCCCAATCAACATCATTCACCACGTAAAAATGCAATCTTTTTTTTTCTTTCTTTTTTTTATGTTTTAGACGGGTTGCATTGCCTCGGCTAAGGCTACAGTAGAATGCCTTAGCCGTAGCTCTCCAGCCGTGGCGACCGTGGTTTCATGGCGCAGCTGCGCAAAGGGTCGTTCGTGGCATAATGGAACGTGGTCTGAGTTAGTAGAATGGAATATTGAGGCTTTCTCTCTCGAAATACCTTCATGCCCACCCAAGCGGCGAGAAGCACTGTGACGTCATTTACCATGATGTCCCTCTATATTTTTCGAAATGAGAGACCGCCTTCTCGATGTCGCCGCTTTTGTTTGCATCGCCAGCTGGGGCCCGAAAGAGCATTCACACTATCCCGAAATGAAATGCTTTACACATGAGGCTTTTCAGCCGGGGTCTTCAAGAAATTCGCATCGTCCCGAAATTCGTATCAACTGTAATCATAGATTCTATTGTATCTTTTTCCATACATCATTTTTTATTATTAGTTCAAAAAACGTTTGGCAATGTTATAAACGAGCATTTCCCATAGATTGTATGTACATTAGATCTCGTAAGTACTGCCAAACCTTGGCTCTGGTGAAATACACTTCCAGGGCACCTCATGGATGGGGCCACTGTGTTCTCTCGTCCTAAGATATCACGAGAGGTCGTAGGGCACGTGGTCATAAGCAGTCTCGAGTGAGTGAACCTGACCCTATAAATGCTACGCATTTAGAAAGCGTGGAAGCGCTTACTTTCAAAACAGTTTACCTCCAGTTGCGAATCCAACGCCACATCAGCTGTCTCGAGAGTGCACGTGAGAAAAGAGAGTTTAGAGTGCTTTAAAATGCGAGGTGGCGAGTGCGCTTGCATTTACGGTGGGAGGGAGTGCGGGACACGATGGGCGAGAGAACGAACGCGCTCCTCGGAGGAAATGGGGAGACGCAGAATGGCGGGGTAGAAACTGGGGTGTGCGTCCACGAGAGACAAAAGTTTCGCATTCCACCCCCGCCGGCTTTAGCGGGCCTTTCGTTGACACTGCGCACGATAGAATTTGTGCTGCGCAGGAGCACCAGTTTCGTCCGTACTATGTCATCGCGAAGCAACGCACAATTGCTGCCTTTGCCACCATAGTGAAGAGAAAAAAAGCGGCCGAAGCGCCCAAGCGTTTGGGCCGCTTCGGAACGGCGAGGCATGGATGCAAACGTCGGTGGATTCGGACAAGCCCATATTGCTGGCAGTGCTTTAATATACGCGCAAAAAGAAAAGGGCAAAACATCGTTTGTGAGGTTTGTTCCGAGTTTACTTCGCAGGAAAGTGCCGACTTCTCACCTCGTATAAAAGTAAATACTGTCGACCAACTACGACTCGTAGCGGCAAAACGTATGCGCCTAACCTACCGCCCGCTTCTGCGCTTTTCTGTCGCCATTTCTCGTCCTTTCACTCAGGACCACCGGCGTGGGCACCACGGGGCCCGGAAAGTGTTTATGACCGGCGTGTTTAGCATTTCATCCTGCCCGTACATCGAAAGAGGTCCCGAAGTAGCGGAAGTATTGACGGATAACATCGTAAAAGAAAAATCTTTTTCTTATTTATTTTTATGCTGACAAAGTGCAGGACACATTCTGTGCTCTGTGGTATTCGTCAGCACGATGGAGCCTGTATAATTTGAGGGCACAGTAAACAGAGCAGTTGAAGACGCACCCCCGGCACTATGGTCGGCACTTGGGCTTTGTCTGAAGAGGAGCCCGTCCCTGCAGGACCGAAAGTGGAGGAGATGCTGACGCTGCTGAGGCAGGAGCTGACGGAGCACCCCCCAATGCCGGGCGCCTACGCCCCCAAGAAGGAGACTTGTGTGCGGCCAAGTTCAGCGAGGACGACCTCTGGTACAGGGCCAAGGTCGAGAAGGTCTCCGCTTCTGGCGAAGTGGACATCTTCTTCATCGACTATGGCAACGTGAGTCCCACTCTTCCGGCGGGGAAGCTCCGGGCGACTTTGTGAAGTTTAGTGAAACTTTCGGGGGACAATTGAAATTTAGGGAACTTTAGGAAATTAAAAAATCTTTGGGGAAAACTTATTGGGCATTCGTTGCCTTTAAAGGGGCACTGACACATCAAATCATTTTTTTTTAATTATCCTAAACGATTGAAAACGATGCTGGGACATTACCCTCAAAATTCGAAACTTGAGAATTCAGTATTTGTGAATTGAAAAAAAGAATTTCCAAATGCCGAATTTGAAGTTCCCGCATGCCAGTGCAGTGAGTCAAATTTTGCGGTCTCATGCGACTCGACTTTGTTTCGGACCTCCGCTCCACACTATGAAGCAAAGCGCCGTTGCCACCGCAACCCGAAGCGAGGAGGAGGTAAGCTGGCGGGATAGAAGGGAGCCGGCGCGGGAAAAAACAATTTCTTCCTCGACTCGCCGATCTGCTCGAGCGCCGCCAAGTTTTCCAAGGGGGATACAAATCCAGAAAGCAACACCACAACGAACTCTGATTTTTGGTATTTCAAAAAGAGGGGCCGTGGTGCCTTCGCAATTGCGTTAAAAAACATCTTTTACGATTGCCGTTATTAAACGTTATAGAAATGTCGCCTACAAAGCTTCTAAATTTCCTGATTATTGACGTTACCGATCAAAAGAAGGGAGGAGGTGAAGAAGCGGGAGAATCAAACGCCAAAAATAAAAAGGTGCGCGCGCACGTAAATAAATGTTTTTTTGCGATGCGTTCTTTTTTTTGCGTGTCTATGACTACAACTTGCATCGTTTTAGACAATAAAAAAAAAAATACGACCTTTGGGGAGTCAGTGCCTCTTTAAGGGGGACACTACCTTGAATTGCACCTTTTTTTCCCCAAAAATGCATATTCAGAACTGCAGAGTTTTGGCATGTATGGATAACAAGGAACACTCTCACGAAGTGTTGTCGATGTCCACTGACAAACAATGTCAAAAATAATTATTCTTTATATGTTGGGAGGCCTGCTGCACTGCATAGCACTCGTCAACCAGAAGTGAAAATAGCTGAAAGCAATGTCAGTATATCAGAAGAAGTTTGAGGAAGACATCACCTACACTGCTGGGAAGAATTTCTGACATTTAAGATGCAAAAAGAAATTTTTAAAATGTGATCTTGAAACTTCAAGTGCATTTATCTCAGCCTCACTTTTTGGCAGCAAATCCCACGTTAATAAAACTATTGTTTCAGTATGAAACTACCGAGAGACTTAATATTTGCAGATTATATGTCGAAATCTTATCGAGCCGGTGACTATGAACTTAAGATTTTGCATTTTCATGTTCCTTTATTATGAAAAATTGTAATTTGCAAAACTTGGCAAATGTTTAAAAAAATGTCATAATTTTTTTTACCTGGAAAATGCATATTTTCTGAAATTTCTTTTCATAGTAACTGGCAACAAGTATTTCACTATGCATTCCACCAGAAAAATATGTGGTGACCAACACCATTTCTCAACGATAGATTCATTCAGCAGATTCCATGCAAAGCTATGCTTTACTTTCGTTTGGGGGGTATAGAACCTCATAAAATTGGTTCACAGGGCTGAAACTTCGCATGCCCTCCTTCTATATGGCTACAAACACCACCTGCAAATTTCACTCCAATTCAGTGAGCGGTTCAAAAGTAGACATGCCCAGGTAGTGTCCCCCTTAATCCCGTTCGCCGAAACAACACTTGCCTCTAACGAACAGTCTCAAATTTAGGAACGAACTAATGGACCGTTCAGACGGCCCTTGAGACGTTAGCGTGCCTCAGGGTGTAAGACACTCTTTAGCTGAGGACACGCGGCACATTGAACAGTGCGATACGATCAACCGGATAAAGTACCATTGGTGCATGCCCGACTAGCCTATGCCAACAGTGTCTCTGCCATCAGCATAGGCTGTCGGCACATGGAAAAACAACGAAAAAACAAAAAAGTGTCATGTTGCCACTGCACCTGGGCGAACGCCCACCTTTCCGCTCGACGCATCTGCTCCGGCCTCGACGAGTGCTCGCTCGAACGCAGCACCACAAATCTCTCCAATTAAGTGTGTTTATATCTGATAACCGGTCCTGCGACAGGCTACCGTTCGTTGCTTATGGAAAAAGCTGTCCGGTAGCGCCGCCTGCAATGGAGGCGAGAAGAGGGCTCTAGTAGCTGCGGCAGGTGCAGTGTCCACACCTAGATACGTGCTCAGAGGGTGTTGTCTCCCCGGGTGCAGCGGGACAAGACGGACGTGAGCCGGCTGGCGCCCCTGCCCTCGCTGGGCATCCGGGATCTTCCCCCGATGGCCCGGGAGTACTCGCTGGCCCTGGTGTCCCTGCCCAAGGACCCCGAGCAGGCCCAGGAGGCCCGCCAGGCCATGGCACAGCTGACAGCTGAGGTGGCCCTGCAGCTGAACGTGGAGTACCGGGTGGGGGGCCAGGAGTTTGTGACCCTGCTGCGTCAAGGAGGGCGGCCTGGACGTGGGCAAGAGCCTGCTCCAGGAGGGCTGGGTGCTGCTGGAGGAGCGCAGGGACCGTCACCTCCAGGACCTGGTCCGGGAGTACGCCCAGGCCCAGGACTCTGCCAAGGCCAAGCGGGTGGGTGCCCTCTTCTAAAGGAGGAATTGGCCTCGGACCGGCGGCCAAAATTTTGCCCGGAGACCGAAAACTGCAGTCACGCTGCTTCTACATCGCACAAAAGACAGTCTATAGACACTGTCTGTTTCTTCCTTCATTCTTCGCACAAAGACTCTCTGCAGATATGTTCCAAGCACACATACCGTATGTACTCGCATAATGAACACGACGGGTGTCTATATTTTGATTTTTTTTCCCCTCAGCTTAATAAACACACCTCCAATTTCCGGCTTCGCGAGTCTCGAATCTGCGTCCAACTCGGCTAGCCACCGAGCCAATTTTCTTTCACAGCCAAGCGGTCAAGCAGAGCCAGTTCAGTACATGCGCTCGTAATGGCTTCAAGTACGTAGTTGAGGAAGTGATCAATCGTGAAACCGAGCGGCGCGCGCACTTAACAAAGCTGGGGTAAAGGAATTGCCCAGCCCCGGACATCTTTGCTTATCGGATGCATTGATGTCAACAAACACACCGTCGTCTGTGGTCCGCTTTCGGTCAGTGAAATCGTGAAAGTGGTTAGGCCTAAGAATGGGCGCATCGCGCTCCATGCTGAGTGAGCTTCATAGGCGCTTTTCCTTCAGCAAAAGGCATGCCGAAAGCTCTCTATAAAGGTTCACAACTTACGAAGCATGGTTACCGTGGCGCACCCACGACCAGTCATAGGCGCACCTCCATCAGTGGAGACGTGCCAAGTACCCTGCCATGTCATATTGGCACCTAATTATGCCTTTTTGCACCATTTACATTTTGCGTCTTTCAAAATAGAATGCAGAACGTGCCCAAAACTAGGCATAATGATAACAGTAGTTCCCTTCATTGGTCCGGGAGAAAAAAAAAACAATATAGAATGCAAGGGAAAGGAGTTAGCATGATTTTTATTGCCGTGAGATCAATAGGCAGTATTGTAATCTAGAACTAGGTGTAGTTGTTAACTGACACCTATTAAACAATAAAACATCAAAAACAAATTTTCAGAAAGCACTTACCGTAAAGTTTCGAGAGAACGCCCGCCCCCGAGGGATCGCCCAACCAGTTTTTCTGGCTAAATATCTGTAACATAAAAATTGCGAAACATCGCCCACCCCCGATTCCCGTCAACCGTCATGCAATGTTCGACGGGAATCGCATCAGCTGTGCAATTTGCTGTACCGCCACTTCTGAAAAGCAAGTTTGTAGCGGATTCCTGCGTTTTTGTCTGCTACCTGCGTGTGCGATATCGGCTCCCGTAGCAGGCGAGTTGTTCCCGTGTGTATGTTCCGCCATGAATGCGAATCTGCTGCTTCCGCAATCTGCGGTATTCGTTCCCATGACATAAAGTTTGTCGCAGATTCTTGCATTTCTGTCCGCGATCTGCGCGCGCGATCAGTTCCTATGACAGGCAAGTTTGTAGGTTCCCGCGCGTTTATTGCACCATGAAACTTGAATCTGCTGCGTCCCGCGATTTGCGGTATTCGTTCCCGTGAGTTGCGAGTTCTCGGCGGGTTTCCACGGGTCCTTCGCACCGTGAAATCTGCTGCGTCCGCAACCTTTGGTATTCTTTCCCGTGACACAGGAGTTCATAGTGAATTCCCGCATGTTTATCGCTTCGTGAAACGCGAATTTATGGTGTCTGCAATCTGCGGTATCGGTTTCCCCATCACGTGGTTTGTAGTCGGTGCGACGGTGTTTATAATTAATTTTTTATAAAGTTTTGCTGGTGGCATTTTTAAAGATAATCCACGCCATGTTTTTCACCATTTATCTCTTCATTTTGGGTGGGCGTTCTTTAGGAATTTTAAGGTAGTGCACCTTTAAAGGCCAACGAGTAGCCAGAAAAGAGAAAACTCAATTCCTTCTTTCCATTTGTGAAAGAAGGAATTGCTCTTGTGGAGAGACGAGCGCAAGAGTGGATGGCGAGAAGGAAACTGGGAACCGGTCTCTTTCCCGACAGATGACAATTTCGTTGTGCGGCCTTTAACTCAAAATGTTTGCAAAATAAATACTGCACTAAAAACTTTTTTCGGGTGGGGAAAAGTTTATTTTGTGACCATGTGTCCTATTCCGGCACTTCAGAAAATGTTTCTTGGTAGTTTCGTTTAACAGAGGAAGCTGAGTCTCAAAGAAAAATGTCAGCAGCTCTTCTGTGCTTTCCACCTTCCTGAAGGTTCCTTTGCAAGTTCTCACTGCAAACTTCTTCCACACTTGGATTGAACATGCTTTGCGTGGATTCAATGCAATTGGGTTGACAGAAGTGTAAGACGAGTAGCCACTGGCATAAGTGTAATGTGAGTAGCCACTGACTCAAGTGTAATCCTAGTAGGCACTAATGGATGTAACACAAGTAGCCACTGGTGAAAGTGTAGTGCGGTAGCCACTGATGGTGTAACACAAGTAGCCACTGATGTAGTTGTAACACAAGTAGGCACTG
The DNA here is from genome assembly GCA_037355805.1 of Ixodes ricinus. Lineage (NCBI taxonomy): Eukaryota > Metazoa > Arthropoda > Arachnida > Ixodida > Ixodidae > Ixodes > Ixodes ricinus. Next base: position 34,791 of record JAZHYW010050306.1, on the reverse strand, counting down.
TGAATAGCCACTGACACAAGTGTACGGCAAGAAGCCACTGACGCAAGCATAATGCAAGTAGCCACTGACACTAGTATAATGCAAGTAACCTTGGTGCAAGTGTATTGCAAGTAGCAAGTTCTATACAGGCTATCTGCTAGGAGGTAAGGATTGTCATTCATGTCCCTCACAATGAATTGCAAGAACCAGCATCTTGGAAGGCTGGTTCCCCGACCACAATAGTCGCACGACTCGTGTCGTGCGAATTCGCAGTGGGAGCTTTCACAATAATTGCCCATTCTCGTAATAGAAATTCCTGCCATCATACCTTGAAAGCTCACTACTACAGTCAAACTCGTTTATAACGAACAGCAGGAAACGCTACGATCAGTTCGATATAGCAAGTAGTTCGATATAGCAAACACCATTTACAATGAACTTCCACGATGAGTTCGTTGTAAGGTGAGAGCTTCTCTTTCTTTCCCATCTCTTGACTTCCGCGTTGTAAAAACGCGCTAAAAGATTTTTTTTTTTTTTTTTTTTGCATGCGTGCGGGGTTTGGTTTTTAGCTTCTCTCTCCATCTGAATCGCATCTCTTCATGGGCAAACGCTTTGGGATGAAAAGCTTTTTCTTTTTTCTGTGCGTTTGTGCAGAGTGTATTTTTTAGCTTTCTCTCCTTCGGAATCGCTTCTCTTCACTCAATTTTGTTCGCAACTTGAGCTTTCGGAATTTCCTTCCTTTCCTACCTCTTTTTTGGGGGAAGGGACAGGCTAGAAGACGATTGTTTGCGCACTTTTGGAAGCCTTCCCGGGGAGAAAAGTTCGATATAGCCAATATGTTGTTCGTTATAAAACATGCTTTTTACATGCATTTTTATTTAAATTTTCCGTGAGTTCGATGTCGACAATAATTCGCTGTATGTGGGTTTGTTCTAAACGGGTTTCACTCTACTTTGGTTAGTTGGTTATCAAACTTGATTGGTTGTTTTGCCAGTGGACCTCCCCGGTTAAGGGCAGTTGTGTTTTCTCGGTCCGTTACAGCTGAACCTCTGGTGCTACGGGGACGTGACAGAGGACGACTCGAAGGAGTTTGGATGGGGACGCTGAGACACCCCCCAAGAGACGCCACGGCACAAAGTCAACCTCCGCTCATCGATGTTGCGCCAACCACGAAAGTGAACTTGGAAAGAGAGTAAAAAAAGGGTGTGGGACGAAAGGAACAATGGCTTTTCGGCGGCCCCGCTGCCAGCAAGGCGTTCGTCGTGCAGCAGGTGGTTCGTCGAGCAACCGAGGAAATTGCGGCTTCTGTGCGGAGAGACGACAGCCTTCCACATTATGTATACTAATGAAAATGACTCGCACCACTGGAGAGAGGGTTCGTTACACGGTTGTCAGGCGCTGTCTCCCTTCCCCTCTGCCTGGGACCTAGGGGAGGCGGCCATGTTTTACGTGCAGTGTTGGGTAGCAGATCTCACGCGGCACCCGTTCGGTCCGAAAGAACGTTTGTATACTTTTTGACCTGATTTGTCTTTTTTTTAATAAAGGAGTTGACTTTGGAGAAGAATCTTTTCATCTTGCTTCGAAGGTGTGGCACCGATTCTAGCTATGTGTGCTTAAAACATATTTAAAATCCCTACAGTATCTGCATTTCACATCAATACGTGGGTTGCGCCGACATGTTTTCGGATGCCATTGTGATGGCCTTCTTGGCGAGCGTATGCCACCAAATTCGTCTTTCTCTGCAAGGAGTAGGAATGACCCCCAGCATGATGTAATGATGTCATGCGAGAGCTACGTCTTTCAAAAATGCAATCGGACACATCACCAAGTCCATGGGGAGGGGTGGAAGGGTCAAGTGAGGAAAGTACTAGTGTCGGAGCTGAGACCAATGCTAATCGTGAACGGAGACTTTGCCACTTGGGGATTGGTCGTTGGTCTGCTTACCCTTCCTTGCTCCTTTTAAAGCAGAAGAGAAATGTGGATCTGATTAAGTTTTTACCAATAGGCATGCATGCTAAAAAGATTTCTAACCCTAGAACAATCAGATCAAATTTCCACTTCTCTGGGGTCCTCTAATGGCACAATATTTTCTCGATTCTGAAGCATGCCATTTGTAAAGGCCTACACATGTACTATCGGGTTGGAATGAAATGCGAATACTGGACTGCATGGCTGTCGACGGATGCAACGCCTCCTGGAGGCTTCCGGAAAGTGATAAAACTGCGGGGTGGAGAGCAGTGCTCTGCACAGGTGTGCGTCCTACTCGGATGTGTTTGGACCTCACCCAGCAGAACCCAAGCTTCGACACTGCACCGGTAGTGCACTGGAAGTTCCATCACTGTTAACATTTCATTCGAACCCGATACATAGTAGTACTTTCCTACGGATCGTGACCAGGGAAACCTTTTGAAGTGATAAAGTGGAGCTTCTCTTTTTTCCGAAACATTTCAATCTGCACTAGATTCCTGAAAGAGCATGCTTGATGTCGCAAAAGAGACGACTTCTCCGTGTGGAAGCTCCTGGCCTTCTCATCTGCCGAACTCTTAGCCATTGCTAATTGTTCATTAAGGTTTGTCATTTTGCAGGCTGCTAGGATTGCCTGTCCTTGTGCTATGTGGCGAAATAAACATGCCAGGTATGCACCAGAAACTACAGCCAAGATTGCCGTAGAAAATATACCTGCAAGAACTGTTGGCTCCGGGTTCTTTTTACTCGTACACAAAAAAAACAAAAAAACCTTGCTTTGATTTTTGATGAATTTTCGTGTGTATTTAGAACAGGTGTTTCAAATGGCATGAACCAGCGTGAGCTTCTACACGAGGTTCTGCTCCAAAAATGAATAGGGACTATAAAGGAAAAGTGCCGCCAAAATAAAGACAAGAAGACAAAGGATTTTGAACACAAAGGATTTATGAAGGCCAGGTCGGCATGTGGGGCCTGGTGCGAGATGCTCGTGCGCACCACTGCCCCGTCGTAGTCTTCTCCTTTCTACCAATATGTATGTCGTATACTTCAAGGGCCGGCAACCCATGGCCCACGAGGCAGTTTCATGCACCCCCCCCTCCCTCCTCCTCTGCCGCTTCAGACAGACTCTCGGACCACACGGCGGTGTTGGCCTTAAATGGGGATTGTCCGGCGCCCCGTACTTGGGCTGAGAATGTCTTCATTTCTTCCTGCATCTTCATTGCGTGCCCACCCCCCGTCCCTCCTGCACGACTTGTCATCCGGCCCCCTCCGTGACAACTTTGTCCGCCACTGAAGAGGGTCCGACCCTTGGTATAGACTGACACACGGAGCAGCTCTGTTTACCAGCACAGCCGGAAGGCCGCAGCATGCGCGGAAGCTATGTGCGCAAAAGCGGCCCGGCTCTCCGTGTTTTCGCCATTGCGTTCTGTGGCGTGCGCTCGTTGTTGGCATTGTAGGGACGCTTCTAGCTTTATTCCTGCGTCGTATTTCCTGACAACGTATGTCGTGTATGCTATGGCCAACTATTTGATCTTGCTCCCCGAGCCTGAACGGCAGCGGTATCGAAACAAACTGTGCGTGGACGGCGTTGCCTTCGAGGATCCGTACGCCGCAAACGGCCTGCTGGACTTCCGACGTGAAGTTGCTGCCACCGAAGTCGACGGCTCACGTCGTCGTTTATTTAGTTTTTTTGCCCAGCCAGTCGACGGCCGACACGGTGCAGGCGTACAAGTCTCTCGAGGTCTACGATTACTTCGAGTCGGCTTCCGCAATGCTGGCAGGATCAGCTGATTGTGGTTCTGCGGAAGTGTATTTATTAATTGATTAAATACACACAGCGTCTTCAAGTCAAGGCAGGGGCGGATCCAGAACTTCGTTTTGGGGGGGGGGGGGGGATAATTTGTAAAGATAGTGTTCTCCCATTCTTTTGTGTGCACCAGGGGGTCCACCCATATCAAATTGCCCTCCAAGAAGAGGGGAGGGGGAGGTCGACTTTGTTGGGGGGGGGGGCGGCCACCTCCATTGCCCCTCCCCCCTTGGATCTGCCCCTGAGTCAAGGTATATGATATTTTTCCTACCGTCATGACCACAAGTGCATGACAAGCAGTAACGCTTTGTCCGTTCTGCAGTCTTGGCGGTGACACGTTTCAAGTAAACGGCGTTGCCAGGAACGCGTTACTTTTCTCACCAACATAGTAACCTACTCGTTACTTTTTCGACACAGTAACGGGTAATGTTACTATTCCAAGTAACGTAGTTACGTTACTACTTCCCAAGTCAAAGAAATTACGCTTCAATTTTTTACCGTGTTTTTAGGCGTCAAGCCATGTGAATTTCTGAGTTTTCTGCGTTTTTCTTTGCATTTTTTCTAGTGAGTATTTGGGTCAAACCGTAAAAAGAGATAAAGTAATTATGTTCAGTTTCTGCATGAACATACCCACGTAGCACGAGAACATTCTGAGAACATTCCGGGAATGTTCAAAAGAACATAGGCAACATTCTTGGAATGTTGCAAATTTATGTAAGAACATTCTATCAACCATTTTGTTCTTAGCCCGAGACTGAGCGCAGGAAAAGAGGAAAGTTTCAAAGTAGAAGAAAAATGAACAGTCGAGGACACGTCTCTAACACAGCTAAAGACAAGTTTATTTGGTCACCTCTTATATACACTCCACGAACTTCACCACAGAACCTTCTCGCCCTTTTCGACCTCCAAAGCCAAAAGATAACAAAGGTCTCATCTCTTTCCACCACAATCGTCAAACGACCTTGAACAATCTTGACGTTTTCCACAAAGCAACACACTCTAGCTTCCCGTCCGGAAGACAATAGACCGAACCTTCGCGTACATAGCACACCCTCCCCCTCTACCCTCCGGACCATACTCCCAAAGCATCCCGGCAACAAAAGATTCCAATCCACCTGATCCCCACCTGAAGACACAAAGGAGGAAACGCACTTACACCCTTTCACATTCAACAACCACTTTATAAAACTTACCGTAAATCCGCAAGAATGTTTTTGCACTGCTGCTAAGCTGTAACGACACCTGACTAATGCAGTTGCCCATTGATTTCATTCTTATTGTTTCTTTAACAACCCTTTTGATGTCGTTTAACTCCCTGTGTATTATCTCTGTTTCGGACCAGCATGGTATACAATTATTACATTCTTGAACATGTTTCGCTATTTCCGAATTAGCCACTTTGTTTTTTACATTTCTTTTGTGTTCAGTCAATCTGTCATTTATACACCTTGACGTCTGCCCCACATACTTAAAGCCACATTCCAGGGGGATTTCATATACCACTCCATTATCACACGGAATAGACTTTTTCTCGATGCGTTTTTGTGCATTCCCTTACACTTTTGTGGAAGGGAGTGAGCTTACTCAACTTGTAATTCAAACTAAAACCAGATCCACACCGAACGGCTATGTACGCGAAGGTTCGGTCAATTGTCTTCCGGAAGGGAAGCTACAGTGTGTTGCTTTGTGGAAAACGTCAAGATTGTTCAAGGTCGTTTGACAATTGTGGTGGAAAGAGATGAGACCTTTGTTATCTTTTGGCTTTGGAGGTCGAAAAGGGCGAGAAGGTTCTGTGGTGAAGTTCGTGGAGTGTATATAAGAGGGTGACCAAATAAACTTGTCTTTAGCTGTGTTAGAGACGTGTCCTCGACTGTTCATTTTTTCTTCTACTTTGAATCTTTCCTCTTTTCCTGCCTCAGTCTCGGGCTAAGAACAAAATGGTTAACATCCACCTAGCCTTCCGCCCTGCGCACTCACTGCATTATCATTCTATCAACGTCGTCAGAATGTGGCCCAGGCACTTATCGCTACATTCGGGGAATGTTTTCTAAGGGATATTCTTAGAACGTTCTGAGAACGACATAGAACATTACCAGGACATTCAATCAACATCCAGATAGTATCCCAGCAAGGTTCTGAGAAAGTTCTCAAAACATCCATAGAACTTCTGCAACATTCTCTGAGGACTACTTACAAAGATTTCACAATTATGGCCCGCTTAGGCCACTTAGGGTTACAGCCCCAATGAGCCGTACTACATATAGGGTGGCTCAAGTCGCCAGGCTCGATCTAAAATGGACCGTAAAAATCGACGCCTGCACGTAGCAATCTAAACTTTTCGTCAAAGGTGCATTTCACAGGTCAGTTTTTAGAGCGCAGCTCTTATAGGCGCCCATTTCCGGCTTGAGCGGCGTCGGCCGTTGCCGTCGGCGTAACAGCGCGGTGCATGATGGGTAAATTTCCCCGCTAAATCTAGCGGAAAATTGTCCCCGCTAAATTTAGCGGAAAATTTTCCCCGCTATACTCCAGCAGAAAATTTTCCCCGCTAAATTTAGCGGAAAAATTTCCCCGCTAAATTTAGCGGAAAATTTTTCCGCCCCCCCCTTCCCCCTCGAGGTCACGTGACCCCCAGGCCATGTGACCCCCCCCCCCCCGTGCCTTCCCGCCTCCTCCCTCGAGAGCTGCGCTCTAATTCGGCATTACAGGGAGTTGTAAACGGCTTTCATTTTTTTCTTGTAAAATTACAAAGCGTAGTTCTCTTTCTGTAAAAAATAAGGCCAAGAAACTTGCCTGGGTCAACGGCGGGCGGCGACGCAGACGACCAAGTGGAGGTGCGGGGTGTGTTGGCCGCTCCTATTGATAGATGGCGCTACCTCCTTGTTTCGGTCAGAGATCTGGTTTCAGTTTGCTTTTAAAGAAATATCGTAAAGTGCCCGCGTCGACCATGGTTTATCGACACGAACATAATCTTTCTTGTAATCTACCTTTGGCTTGAAAATAAATGGAGACAATGATAGCAAAACTTCAAGTAACAAAAATAAAAGAAAACGCGGTTGCATAACGACAACGCTGACGGCGCAACTTGCAGCCGGCGTGATTTCGTCTCTGCGTGTCGTCTGCTTTCTTTCGCTGGTCGGTTGCATCCTCGGACGCTGCTTCCGAGACCTATTTTTTGTCGCGGTTGGTGGAATCCCACACTTAAGCGGGACATACCTTTCTCAGTGTATGAACCCTAGGTGCTAAAAATCAGGTCTATTCAAAACTGCCCCTCTACCTACGCAGTGAGTGCCAAGTTCATTATCAAGTTTTGAAAACCATTGCTTTTCTCATACACCTTATATCACATTCCTCAGTAGACTCGTATAAGATAAAACTGATCCCTTGAGCTAAGTTTGCAGAAACTCCACTTAATTTGCATATTTTTGGCACAAAGCGACATATAGTGGATGGTGTTTCGAACCCCAGGTTGCGTGAGAGTCCGTAAAGTTGGCTTCACATGCGAAAATTCTAGAAATGTTCGCAAGCGACTGTTCCAAGAATGTTGTGCATAGAAATGTTCGAAGGGGAACGTTCCTGAGCACATTGTGCATATGAATGTTCGCCAACGAACATTCCTAGCATGTTGAGCAGCTTTCACCTTGTAGGGAATGCCTGCATACGAACGTTTTTAGAACGTTCCGAATGGTGTCTTAACATTCCTTTAACATTCAGAACACCCAGGGAATGTTCGCTCGACATTGGGTGCTACGTGGGTATGTTTCTTGGTATATGAGCTTATGTATACGTGTATCGTCAAAAACAGTAAAACGTGTTAAATCATAATTTAAAAAGTAACACAGAAGTAACGCGCGTTACTTTTTAATCAGTAGCAGTAACGCGCTCCTTTTATTTTTAGGTAACTTAGCCTCGGTAACGCGTACCTTTTATTTGCAAGTAACAAGTAACGTATTTCGTTACTTTTTTTCGGTAACGCCTACAACACTCCCGTTCTGTCGCCGATCTCCTTCTGCTTGGTAGCACGGGCGTAGCGAGCCTCCAACGAGCGCTTGGCCGGTGCTTTGTGCGCGAACACCGTGGGAACAAAATCCGGGTGGTCTCGATCAGACGACGGTTTCCCTGCACATAAGCAAGCCTCGGGACGGAGATTGAAATGGAAGCCGCACCTGCTTTCAGGAAAGTGCTTCCCACACAAACGGTCGTCCGCGCGAGGCGACCAATATGTTTGATCCACGGATATTAACCAGCTTCTGCGTCTTTCAGAGTTCACCGGGGACTTGTGCAAACTCACTCCGCTACTTTTGCTGTACCTTTCGGTGCAATTAATGGCTACACAGCTTTGCGGCATGCTGAAATGCTACGACGCCCATGCGAGACGTGCCCCTTTCTGCCCACACCACCCGGCTCCGGCGCGATCGCAGCGCCGCCGCACTCCGTGACGTCAAGCCCGCGTGTCGGTCTATACTTTAGAGTTTTGTCGGGCAGGCTGGCAGGCCCACCTGTGTACGGGTTTTAACTTTTCTGCTCAGCCTGGCACTTTATCCAGGGTTTCAGAGATTTTAGACCCAGGCTGTTGTGCCTGGGTCTGAAATCGCGATCGATCTCTCACTTGTAACAGCTTAGGGCATCGTGCGAAATACATTTGTAGAGTATAGTGAGCGCAGCGGAATTCCGGCAGCGCACCACCTGGGTCTGAAATTGGGGCACAGGTTTGTATCTCGGTACTGCCTAATACCAGTGGCTCTGCAGAACTACTGGAACCAGCCGGTTCCACCTGGATCTGAAATTGGGGCACCAGTTTGTATCCCGTCTGGAACTGCGGTTCCAGGCAGGATACAAACTGGTGCCCCAATTTCAGATCCAGGCGGAAACGGCATTTTTCATTCCGGCCTGTATCTGACATTTTCGTACGGGATTCGTACATGCCGTTTCGTGGTGGCAGAATTCACTAAAAGGAGGCTCATCGCCATGTTCTTTAAACTGGGTTTTTCTATAAAGGGATTGGATAAGCTTTAGTCGGTAAAACGACATTCGCTAAAACAATCTCTGCACCGCATGCCTCCGATTTGCGAGTACTTTTCGTGCTCTTCGATGCCTCCCTCAACCAGAATTGTCTGCCAAATGAATGGTTAACGGCTAGATTATTAGACCCTGGGAATTGCAGCCCCTTGTTGACCACATAATTGCTAGTCATGTTTTCAACTACTTAGAGTCAATTAACTTTTTTGATAAAAATCAAGACAGATTTTGAGAAATGTTTCTGGTTTAGAAAAACGCCGCTTATGGCGTTAACCCACCTGATCCATCCATACGGCCTAAAAGGAAACATCGTCATTTTGATAAACTGGGGTTGGTTGAACGGCGTTGTTAAAGCGAGCTTCTCTAAACCACATGCCTCCACTGTAGTTCATGACTTTGTTGTGAACTACAGTTGGCCAACAGTTGATATGCTATTTTTTTAGATATGTCAAAAGCATGTTTGATGGTGTGCAGGATTTGCTGATGATAGACTCAAAGAGGGGGACTTTCCGATAGGCTTGTTCGTTGGATACAGGCATATCTACACAATAGAACGCAATTGGTTAAATGTAACAGGTCTGGGCCTGATAACCTACAGGTTTTGTCCGGAGTACCGCAGTGCTTGTGCTATTTTTAATTTACATAAATAACATTGCCAAACATATTGATGAAAGTGTTACCATCAAATTGTTTGCTGATGACTGTCATTTATTCTGTTATTATGAACGCTTCCTGTCAGACACTGCTGAATAACAATATCTTTGTAAACTTGCAGACTGGTACCTGCTGGTACGAACTGCAGAGTATGAAAATTAACTTTTACAAAACAGTCGCAATGACTATCAACAAAAAATCTCGTATCGTTGCTCATTGTACACTTTTCACATTGGGCTTCTGTGAAGTACTTGGGTCTAAAAATCAAAAATAACCTTAAGTGGGACGAGCCTCTAAATAACATATGTTCTAGGGTAGTGGTTCTCAAATGGGGGTCCGCAAAGGCATTCTAGGAATAAGTAATATTCAACAATTATAGTTGTCTTTTTTGAGTTTGAGAAGAAACATTCCAATTTTGGGTGAGTTTTCTCGTGTGTGTGTGTCAATGAGTGAAATCTACATCACATGCCTTAGTTATATTATTAAATAATTATTGTACTTATGCTATAGCTCTCCCTTCCACTCACAATGAACGAGGTCCCCCATCATCTTTGCCGATCCACAAGGGGTTGAGAACCACTGAACCACTGCTGTAGGGCATTCGAAACTGTGCTTTTTACAAAGAAAATAAAGGGGTGTCCCTCGAATACCAAGCTTCAAGCATACCGCTCTCCCGACCAGTCCCAGAGTATGCCTCAATCGTACGAGATCCGTATTTCATTAAAGTAGATCATATACGTCTTGCTGCTCAGTTTATCTCATCAGACTCGATCTTCATCATCAATCGCCAGGCTAAAAGTTCTTTACTCATTCACAACAGACCTGGCTTATCAAGTGCAACATTTATTTCCTGCTCCTCACAGATCAACAAGACTAAATTGCTCTGAAAGTGATATGACCAAACTTTGCCAGAACTAAACTATTTAAAAATCTTAGTTTTGTCGCACCTGGTGTAACCCCCTCCTGCCTGCAGTATTTGAAATAAATAAAAGAAAAATTGTAAATATTTTTATTATTATTAGGTAGTCAAAAAAAAAAGTGGGGTCCACATATGAGCGAATATCGCATGATCGCGAATGATGTTTTAGTGAACAGCGACATACAGCTTTTTAAGCAATTCAGTATTAAGGCCTGTCCACACATACAGCAAAGTGCTACCTCAGTGTTAGTCAGCACTGGAAATAGCACTCGCGTTGCTGATGCAGCACCAACTTTGCGGTATATTAGTGATACAGCGCTGCATTAGTGCTAAGTCAGGGTGCAGTGCTGCATAAGCACTGTTCCTAGTGTTGATTTACCACTGCCCTGTATGTCACAGTATGTGTGAACTTGTATTTAAAGGGCATGGTGACAGTAGCTGCGTTAACGCTCTATGGTGTCCTTTTCAGATAAGGTGTATGATCACTTAGATCATCCTCGTAGGGCTTATAAACGGTTTGAATGTTTGCAATATATGTGTGGTTGGAAGTATAGTAGGTCCTTTGTTTTTGGCAGCACTTTTCGTTTGCAAGTGCTGGTAGCTCGAACAAATAATATGTCAACACCACGATGTTTCACCGACAGTTTTTTCGTCAAGAGGTGCACGCATATTCCCGTTTCCAGTTTCCCCAATATGGCAGCAGAGCTTGGCAAACCCTTGGCAGTTCCGATATGGTGCCTGGAGCACGCTTTCAACTGGTGCGTTTAGTGTCCTATATGCTGCTCATACATCAAAAGTGGTCCCAAAGTGGCAACAAACGACGCCGCAGAAGCCGACGTGTCACGCTGTTGCATGTCGCGATCCTGGCGGTCGTTGGTAGAAATGCTACCGAGAAACTGCGAGTAGCACAACCCAACAAGAGCTGTCGCTGTCGTTGCAATGTCCCAACTTCTGGCTGCTGAACCTTCCACACTGGAGGACGACAAGCAGAGCAAGCGTCTGCCACATAGCACACTTCTACGATGTCATGGGGCGGAAATCGAGGGACCACTCTTTGGACGTGGTAAATGCACTATACCTGTTTTCACCTCAAGAACCATAGTAAAAAAAGTATGGCATCTCGCGGAGCATTACTAATTTCCCCTTTATGTTGATCATTAAGGTATATATAGATGAATTTTAGATTAGATATATGTTGTCTTATCTAGACGTACACGTTTCAAACGCCAAAAGCATCACTTTTTCCTGCGACAACCAAACCTCGTAAGAACTACTTCGCGCCGCGTATGAATAATGCGCAAAACTTACTTACGACAATCTTTTTTCTTGAGGTGAAAACGGGTATATAGTTGGAGACGCATTTCCAGGCACCATAGGTCCGATGAGGCTTGCCATTAGCTTAAGCCCAAGATTATAATCCACTTTCCCCGAGCGGAACAAAGTGAGGGGTAGTATAATTGCACAAGTGTCGTCTGTTTGGAAGCCCAACTCGCCGAATATGCCTTTTGCAGGGTTCGCGGACTTGTTTTTGCTGCGTCGAAACAAAGCCAATTACCCAAACCAATTGACCTAGAAAAAAAATTTTGCTGACAAAGTGCTGCGAAGACATACCATTTGTAAAACGAGCTTTCATGAAACGTCGCAGCGTCAACTAAACATGTTGAGGAAAAGTTGTCCATGAAATGCATTTTGCCAAAAGCATAGGAACCTCCATGTGGCGGTCGCAGCATCTTTCATGAAATCTGTGCAGATTAGAAACAAAGATGTTTCGCCTGGGGATGAACGCTGCCACATGCCACAGTTCAGACTGTCTCCTTGCGGCATGCGAATGGTGCAAGTTGATGTGTGGATGACTCGGTGGTGGATGTAATGGGTAGCTTCCGGCTACTCGCGAATTGGCATTGCTTTCTAACATTTTACGCAATTGCAGGAAAGTGCAGTACAGTATGAACTCGTTACAACAGACATTTGGATCATACTGCTTTCTGAAATTCGACTAGTTTTTCTATCTGTACCATTAGCTCAACTTCATATCTGCATTCAACATAGTACTCCTTTTAGAACAGACTGAAATCTTGGTCACTCTCAAGGTCTGTTATAACCAATTTAGATGGTATCAGCAACCACCTGCAAATTGCAAGCCTTGCAATTTCTTACCGAGCTCTAGGCTCGGTAAGAAATTGTGTGCTGCACCACTTTCGAAGACCCATTTCGAAAATCCGAGTAGGAAACTCGAGGAAACTAAGGGTGCCATTAGGAAGGGAGAAGCTTCTTTGTATGCACTTGGGGGCGAGAGAAAAATGCTTCAGGAGCTCCAACTGCAGGGTGTTTCTGAGTGCTATTCGAGCGTAAAACAAAATTTGTATAAATAGAACTGAGTGCAATGAAACTTTTCACTAAGCTGTGTGGAAATCCGACCGGCGGCCGTTCTTCCTGCCGCCCCTGCCGGGACCTCCCAGCCCCCGTGCGGTCGAGGCTCTGTCGGCGAGAAGCCGTTGACTCCGGGGAGAAACCCGGGCGCTTCCAGGGTCACGTCGGCGACCCCGAAGCCGTCCGGGCACCCGAAGAAGACCCTCGCGCTTCCGGGACCACGTGGGAGCCCCTGCTTGCGGCCTCCTGGGAGTCGACGACCAAGGCCGGCGTCCCTCTCGGCGGCCCGCCTGGAGACCGGCCGGGACGCCAGGGCCATCTGGCAAAGAGCGGCCCATGGCTTCCCGGGTCGACGACCGGGGCCAGGGCGCCAGGGGCATCGCTGAGAGTGGCTTCCAGGATCACGTGGTGGCGATGCCGTGTTGGTGCGCATGGTCGACCGGGGCAGAGGATATAAAAGGGATGCTCTGGACTGAGAGAGGGGACCCCGAGGAACCCCGAGAGAACAGGACACAACGAACAGGGTCAGGTCTGGCTGACGGGCGGCTGGCTGAAGCCGGCGCTGCCGGACGCTCTCCGAGGCTCCGGCTCCCAACGTCAAGGGCAGACGGACGGACCGGGTCAAACGAACTGGCGAGCGACCCTGGACGGCGACGGCCCCGGTGCGCGGTGTGGGCGACTACCGCTGGGACTTGGAGCAGCCGGAGCAGCAGCGGATCAGTCAACGGCCTCGCCCCCGATCCAGAAACCCCCAAGGCAATAAGTGAGTGAATAAACCCTTTTGCCGAAAGCGAAGTATTGCTGTGTCAGCATTCATCCGGAGACGGGGTCGGAGGGAATTGGAGATAGAAGCCTACAGCTGTCTTTAGGCGGTGCGTTTATGGTACTTAAATGTCACATGTAGGTTTCAGGGAAAACATATACCATAATACCAAAAGAGCACACACCCCACTTTCACTGAAAACTGGGTTAGTCCAAACATGGTCGCTTGTCCGGTCAAATCGGGCGCTTAACATTTTTCATACTTGGGAATTCTGCAAATTATATGTTAACAGTGGGCACTTGAACGAAGTGGATGCTTATGCGGTATTTTACGGTGAGCCTAAAAAATCTAGCTTCTTTCTATCCGCAGGAAGGAAAAAGGTAAAACCCGTCTGGTTGACGCTGCTACTCGCAGACGGCACATTATAAAGCAAGAATGTGAAAGCTCCTTTGAGATGAACACATGAAGGCAGATCCAACAGAGCAGAGTGTGCGGCACCATCTGTGGATAGTGATGTGAATCAGAGTTTTTGCCATTTTCCTCCCCGTGCATAGGAAAAAAGAAAACTAACTTTTTGGCTTATTTTTTTTTTCTAAAACCCACTTTTGAGATTTGAGCAGGAAAAATGCACTACCTTAAGACATCCTTTTCTTAAGTTTCAATTAAAACTATGTTCCTTGGTTTATTCACACAAATTTGCTTACACGTGAATAGTGCTCCTCCGAAACACCCTATACAGTAGGCTCGCGATACTTCAAACCCGGATATTTCGTACTTCCAGTTAATTCAAACAGACTTGAAAATTTTGGTTGTCCCGCTATGTTTTTAATGTATCTATAAGCCGCTTAATTCTAACAGTGTTTTCGCTTAATTCATACTTTTTTGTTCTCGCGGCCCCGTTGAGTGTGCTTCTTTCCGAGCACTGGTGCACCGCAGAGAAGCAATACCCGCGGAGCTTGCTTTCGCGAGTGTTGCTTCACCGCAGTGCACCGGTGCTCGGAAAGAAGCGCACTCAACGGGGCTCAAGCAGGCACACATTAGCGGAAAACGGCGTTCACATTATGTGCTTCAAGACTAGCAATGATGACCAAGACAACATCGAGGATGAGGAACAGCTCACTGGCATCATGCTTTCTGGCCTTGAAGCACATATTGCGAACGCAGAGGTGGCGGAATATGATAGTCTTGACGACGTGTGCGTTTGTCATGATGACTCATTAGAGGACATGGTACAGGAAGTAATGCCAGCACAGTGCAGCAGTGAGAGTGAAGATGACGATGAAGAAAAGGATGACCCACTACCAACTGTCACAGCTGCAGAGGCCTTTGAGCACATCGCTCAGCTCGGGAAGTTTCTGTCTGCAAAGGAAGAGTCTTGTAAAGAGCTATTTGCGTTGGATGGTATTGAAAATTTTGTTTTGAGATCTTATGTGCTGACTAAACAGTCCACAATCGACAACTTTCTTGCTGGATGAATAAACTTACCGTCACAGTTCTTTCACCAATGTGTTATGCCTGCATTTGCTTATAATTAGGCCTATGTAGAGGAAACTGGCAAAAATCTGCTTTGTATGTGTAGCTGCTCTCCATGTAACAAATCACAATGTTGTCTAGTATCATATTTAAATGAATTTCTGATAATTCAAACTTCTGATAATTCAAACTAAAATCTGTGACTTCCTGGAATGTGAATTAATGGGAGTCTACTGTAGGTTAGCGTAGGTCGATTCGTTGGTTGCTTGAAAAAACGTTTGTGCTCGGACCGTGCCACGCCCACGCAACTTCAAACCGAAAAACTCTCAAACCGGGAATTCGGGAAGTGGTAGAAGAATGCAGGAGTACTTGGGACATCTTGGTTATCTTGCACGGACATATCAACTGGTCAAATACAGTGCAGGACATGAGGAAAGGAGAAAAACACATTGCAGTTCACCTGACTGGAACTATGGGGATTGTGCCAGCTATGAAGTGTGGCAAAGAACTGCAGCTGTACCTCGAGCGGAAAAAAGAGAAAATATTGGGGTTTTACGTTGCAAAGCAACTACGGCTATGAGCGACACTGCAAGCACTCCTTGGGAATGGACCGCCCAGGGATTGAACCCTCGACTTTGTGTTCCGGAGTTCAAAACAGGCTCTCAGCGCCACGGAGGCGGACGTACCTCGAACGGCTCGAAATCACCGAAGCAATGAGAGTTAATTCAGAGCCATTTGCAGCGGCCAGCTGCACCCAGACTAAACACAAAGAGCACCGAGCCACCATCTAGCTCGCATCGATCGCAACCTATGGCCAACTCGGAGAGGACAGACATGTTTGGTTTTTAATGCGTAGCAACTGTAGAGCCAGTTCTTAGCACTCTTGTGTCTGTAGCATGTAAGACCAAGATAAATCTAGCATTTTATCATTTTAGGGTCAATTTATAACCAGTGGCATGGCAAAAAGGAGGCATCTGGCCACCTGCTCCGGTAGATACTTTTGGTTTCTAGGCTAGGTGGTGCAAACTACCTCCCGATATAAAGGGTACAGCCATTAGCATCAATCCATCCACCCATATGACTGGCTTTACAATGCTTCAACTGCACCGATGGTGGAGTTGCCAAGCACTTTTGCATGAACCCCTGCAGGTTCATCCAGTTCGTATTTTGAAAAACAATCACTCGAGATATCCCAGCGGGGAACCACACTTATCTCATTTTCAAAAGCAGTTTCCTACAAGCCCTGTGCAGACAGCCCACACAGTTGTTGAGATCTTTCAATCGCAAAATAAACTAGTAGGAATCTCCTTTGTGAAGCTTTAGCCGCAACCTAACCTAGAAGATTTTCTCTAAATTTTGCCCCAAATTCCTTCTTCAGCTAAACCCGTTTATTTTCTGCGTAGTTTCACATTGCCTTCGACCACTATGTCGTTCGGCATCTCAAATTACCCACCGCAGTCAACTGTTGACAAACCTGATGTCTTGATAATTGCTACATGCTAGTTTAATGGTGCATACGGAACACCAACCTTAGCCGAACTTGCCCACAAGTGTGTAGCAAACAGACCACTCCACATTCACAAGCAGAATTGTTGGAAGCATGGTTTCTGCAGCACTGCACATGATTTGCGAGACAAAGTTTAGAGGCACCCAAGACAACAGAATAATGACCGACGGGAGACGATTTGTGCGCATTTTATTGAATGGCAGCATACTTCACGATTATCAATTGTACGAGCCAGGAACAACAAAGCCCCACAGAAATGACGTTTCGGCCCAGATGCTGTTACGGAATCATCTTGGGGGAAAAAGATAGTGTGCCCCCGTATGTTTATCAATTTCAAAGGGATTAATTAGTATCAAGTTCCTCGTTTGTTAACATCTCGTTTTTCTAGATATTGCCACAGAAAACAGGAAGGGACATTGGTCACAGTACCTCAACAATTTTGGGCAGGCGGCGTCAATTTCTCACCGACGGTGTCAAATCCAACGGCAACATCTCGACACAAATTGAAAAAGAAAAGAAGAGCCTCGCAAATAAAAACGAAACAAGAACAGGTTACTCTAGCCAACCATCTTTCACCCTTAAATTGTATGTTCTAGCACATTCACAAAAATAATGCAGTAAACAACATTGAACAAAAAAGTTGTTCCAATTCAGTCCCCCAAACGAAGCCAGAGAAACGTTGAAACGTCTCCATGTACGTCGCTATTTTTGGGGTGGCAGCCCTTCGGCTTTAGAAAGCAAGCAGAGGAGAGGTTGTTTCCCAGAACGTCCACGTCTAGGGGCGGCGACAAAATGGGGGAGCTCTGCCGAGATTGCGAGAAAGCCCTAATTGCAGGTCGTCAACTTTGACGCTAACAAATCGACGTCTCGAAGGTGTCCCGCACGAATTGGGACGCAACCCTGTCCCCGTCGTCGATCTTGCTCGGAGACGCGTCGCGTTCCTCGAAGTGTGGCCAGGGCGACCCCGGAAAGAGGGACTCGCACGGGTTTGGCTCGACGGCATGGCGGCCGCGCTACGGCAGTGCCGCCTTTTCCCGACACTTCTGCATCAGGGCACGCAGCATAAACTGCTTCCTGGACAGCTCTCGCACGTGCTGCACAAAACGGAAAGAATGGCCGTGTCGCTCGACGCCGCTCTCAGAGAACGACGGGTTTGTTTCTTCGTTGCCTGTATTTGTTTCTTTATTACCGGCATTCGGCATCATTCCACGAGCTAAAGTGAGGCCCAGTGCCGTGATGTTCAGACTGGTAGCTCATGTAGCCAAAGAAATTGCGGATGTTTTCTAGGCGACTGGGTAGTCTGTCGTATTGTCGAGAGGTGAGGGGACAAATAATTGGCTATCCTTTTAGCATTTCCCAAGGACGTTCTAAATGTGCAGCATTTATAGGGCCTCTTTGCACTCCTCCGTTTGCAAGCGCAGTAAGGAGGTCACTAAAGGGCACATTGCGAGGGTTTCGCGAATATATAAAGCCGTCGCAGTGTCGGGTGTCATTGAAGCAAAAGCTGGCCCTATATAAATGCTTTGCGTCTAGAAAAGAAGATGGTGTTGTGAATGTCCTTCGTAGCATGCATGACTTGCCCGTAACCATTTCCTATTATGACGGAAGAAGAAAACACCAGCCGAACACCGATGCAAAGCTTGTCCCCTCACCGGCTGGCACCACACCGTTGGCGCAGCTCCATCAAACATGGAGCCACGCCAACGGTACACTCTACGCCTAGCATGTGCTAGACGAGTCTGAGCGTGCATACTTGTTTTTCTTCTTTTTTTTTGCCTCAATGCCCTTTTGGAAACGGCCGTTAGCCAAGGGAGCCGCGGCAACTCTTTCGTGTTTTTCAATCCGGTGTGCCTTGTTCCGCGAGTTGCGGTGGTGGAGTCACAACAACAAAAAAGCGGCGGCTCCGCCATCGCGTCTAGCTCGGCGCCGCATCACATTCTGTGGTATCGTCGCCTTTGGAACGACAAGGGGGGAAAGGGGCAATTCTTTAACACTGGACGTGTCATATGACTGGGTAGCAGTTTCTCGTAAATGCGTTTCCTGAGTTTATTACAGTTGAACCTCGATCTAACGAACCCCGATCTAACGAAAATTGTGATTTAACGAATTTTTTTATGTCTCCCTATTTTGCGTTCATTGAAGACAGTGCATTATATCTCTCGATTTAGCGAAGTACTTTTGCTGCCGAAGTTTCGATTTAACGAAGTCCTTGGAAATTGCATTTGCACACATCGGCGGCTTCTGCGAGAAAAATTATCAGAAACAAACTTTATTGTCGAAAACTAACATAAAATGTGCAGACATTATCTTTTTCACAAAATAAAAAAAGTACATATCGGTGGTGGTGGTGATGATGATGACGAGTAGCCTCTGCCTCTCGTGGGAAAAAGTCCGCCATTACGTCCACCTACGCCTAACGAACAACAAATATTGTTCCGTGCATAGAGTGTGGTCTTCCCGGAACAATGAGTGGCCTACCGTGCAAAAGAAAAGTTCTAGCTCTGGACATCAAGGCGAAAATAATCGCCAAGTGACGAATGGAGAAAAAAAGACTTGCCGAGAGGTACGGCATTTCGCAGAGTTCACTTCGACAATCTTGAAATTAACAGATAGCATCATAGCCACCGTAAGTGCCAGTGGTTCAGGTACAGCAAAAAAGAACCTGAAGACTGCTGCGATACGTCGACGTCGAAAAGGCCCTGTTTACTTGGTTCACCGACATGCGCACAGTAGTCATAACATACCAGTGTACGAGAGCTGATGAACGGTTCGCTTTATGGACTTTCTGAAAGAGTCGCGTCTCACTTTCGGTGACATAACGTTAGCTGCCACTCGCACCGCGCGGACATAAATGAAAAGACCGATGATGGCTATATGTGGCACCATCTGTCGGCAGTTACAGGTGCTAGAAAGTTGAAAGCGATGATGATGATAGTGACAAGTTTTGTTTTCCCACGTAACGCCATCTGTCAGGCAGTTAGCAAACAGTCCGCTCCGCGGTGGGTGTATTGGTTTCGTGTTTGCTTTCCGACTGCACGCTCCCTTACGGTGCTAGGCACTGCTCCATAACCGTACAAAATGCGGGTCGATGAACTGCATTCTTCTATTACCGCCTACATTTTGTACTGGAATCTTATTTGTAGACGCTCACTTGCTGGATGTGAGGCAATTGGGGAGTTTTGGAGCCTAGCAGACCACTTGTAATGCTAAAAACCAAACCTCGGTCTATACGAAACTCGCGATTTAACGAAGTTTCTCGGCTCAAAAGACGACTTCGTTAGATCAAGGTTCAACTGTACTCGCGAAATTCGGAGGGTGTTTTTCAAGTTCCTAGCAGTTTCTCGTAATTGTGTTTCGGAGTTTATTTCTCGTGAAATTCGGAGGATGTTCTTCGGAGTTTATTGTCCGCCGAAAAATCTGGGTTTATTGGAGCTTCCTTTTTGTTAGATTACCAATTCTCTGAAATTGTGAGTTATATTTTACCGTGTTCCCAATTTTAAAATTCAAAAACAAAATAACTAATATTTGGGTACCATGACCCATTCTCCTGAAGAACCTCGACGTGCTAAAAGGCAAACCTCTTTTGTTAGTAGTTTGAGATTTCGAAGGAAACTGAAGCGACATTTCCTCAGGATCACTGACCCTGCGATTTTATAAAGTTTATTTGTAACACACCATCTTATTTGCTTTTTATTTCGTCGTTGCAATCTCGAAATTCAGAGTTTTAGGGATAAATGCGAATTGATAAAAAATTTACTGGAGTGTGCTTTTCGGATTTTGTTTTTGATTTATCCGGAAACGCTGAACCCTACTTGTAATGCACTTTTTGTAACAGAAGAGCATCACGGGGAGAGTGGAGCAACGAGTTTAAGCATCCTAATGGCAGCTGCGTCACACGATTCCTAGATAACAGCACCCATGCGACGGTGGGTAAAAAGGTCTATACTGTGTTATGGGTTTAAGTAGAGCTAGTTGGTGCATACTGTTGGCCATCGGGTCAGCTGAACACAAAAAAACGAGAACATAGAGAAAAGGACTGGACAAACACACCGCTGACTAACAATTGACTTTTACTTTATCCTCTTCCCAGCCTAGGCACATTCTTTTTCCTCCTACGGCATATTAAACACGATTCAAAAACCTGTGGCCCATCACTCGACGGGATGAGGCAAGCAAAAAAATATTGACATTCTTTTTCGTGAACTGTAATCGACGAGGTGCTCACGCAACCTCCTCCCGTTTCTTCAATGGTTAAGGCCTCCAGCACTTCACATGTGAAGGAGTTCTTGTTCCTATGAAGGATGGTTATGCTGTTGATTTCTGCATCACATCCACAGGTGTGATGAGTGATCTCACTACAAGCCGAAAAGGAGAAGGGGAAGAAGACGGGGTGGGGCACGCAAGGCAGCGCGGAACAAGATTCGGGCGGTTAGAAAAGGACGGAGCAGATGCAACCAAACCGGACCTCTGTCGGCGTGACCAGATGTCAAGAGGCCCGACCCACAGCCCGCTTCTCACACAGTCCGGGTGCCAACCTTCCGGAGGTAGACAAGACTGCATGCGTGGCGCAGCTGAACACTCGCTGCCGCTCCGTGCCACAGACGTACTGGGCCTGATTCAAACCTTCGGCCAACGCTCAACTACCTCGTCACTACGTCCCGTACGTCGGTAGACCCCCGATTATTGGCTGCCAGAGGTGCTACGCCGCCAGGAGTTAAAAGTCGTGAGCAAGGGACATTTTAGGGAACACTCGAACCATTAAGTCTATTTGCTGAAGTGATGTAAATATTTTTTTAAATATTCTCTTTCCATATTTTGCCAGCGCAATGTGAATCACACCATAACGCATCCCTCGTGTCTTCTGTCATTTCTTTCTAACATCATACCCACAAACCTCACGACCACAGGTCTGGCATTGAGCCGACGGATGTTCCACTGACAGTACCCTTCACGGACGCTGCGTGCTCCCTTGCTCTTTCGTCTATACGTCGGCCAGTTTGGCCTATGCAGCACTTCCCGCAAGAGAGGGGAATGTGATACACGACCCCCGTTTCGCACGGGGCATAGTGTGTTCTATGGGCTGTGTCCATACATCCTCTGTTGGTCACGTCCTTCGTTGACCCTGCAACACGTGGCTTTGTTCGGTGTCGAACAAACGACCTGAATAACTATAGTGCCCACTATCTTTTTTGGCCTGTGGGTCACTCCATGGATGTGTTCTCGTTTTTTCGTAATCACCTCACCCAACGGCCAACAGTCTATATTGTACCAGTATCTAAAATGTGTTTTTCAAGGATATTGAAAAACAGTATCAAATATACGATAGACCCTTTGTGAAACCCCATCAAACAACATTTGCGGTCGCCATTTCTTGGACAAAAAGTGTGTCCAACGTATGCTAGAGTACGAAGTGGCTCGCTCGGATAATTGGCGCAGCAGTTACTAGATAGCACACACTTTTGAAAAGACCTCAATCTTCGAGTGTCCTGCACTGATTACGGAACATGTACGTCCTTCAAATAACAGAATGAAATGCTGTTTGTGAGCACGAGGAAGACAAAGAATAACAAGACTGACACCCTGGCCTTACGTACACTTTTCTGCTGCAAATGGATGCACCCACCTTTAGAAAAACGTCTAGGTCAATGACCCCCTTGCGCAGTGCCTCCCCGAGGTAATAGATGGCGTCCTCTGTCGCATTCTCCTCCGCAAAAGCATTCACCAGCCTGCAAAAGACGAGATTTTTTATGGTCTTTCATTTGTTTATCACGGGTTGGGGGAGAAGGAATGCCGCAATTCTGTCCCCTCGTGAAATTTTCGCGGGTTATTGAATTTGCACACTGATAGTCTACATCAGGGGTGGCCAAGCTGCGGCTCGCGAGCCAGCATACGGCTCTTCGTGTGTTAAAGTGCGGCTCGCGGCTTTTGCCCCTCACCCCCCCCCCCCCCCCCCACACTCCCCCTGCCTCCTTCCGGTCACGCGAGCACTTCCCCGAAAGAGAAATGGAACGCGTTTTAAATAGAAAGACAGGTTGCGGTTCTGGTAGTCTTGTGCTACTGCTACCTTACGTACAGTTTGACTGCTTTTTTACTTGGATAGATTGAAAGTAGTTTGAGTTTCGTTTATTGCTCTGGACAAAAGTTTGCCCCCCTCCCCGCGGCTCTTGGAAGTTTCGTGGTTTTGTTTGCGGCTCTTAGGCCGGGTCAGCATGGCCACCCCTGGTCTACATCTTAAGAGCTCTAGACAATTACAAAATTTATTCTTAACATTCCTAATTTGCTTGCATATGGTCACAAGGCAAACCCAGCAGAACTGAATCGATTTACCTCATACAGTCAAGTGCCTTTATAACAAACGCATTTACAACAAAAACGCTTGTTTAACAGAGTAAAATAAAGTCCTGGCCAATCTCCTATGTGTTCAAGGTGTTTCTCTGACAACCCCGACGTATTCCTGTTGAACTAAGCAATTGTGCGGCCTCGCAAACAAAAATGACTTGTATTACGAATTTTCTAGGTGAAAAGTAATAGATTTAACGTAAATTGTTCTACTTGTAACAAACAGTGCACAAAAACAAATGTTCTCAGCCTCAATAATTTCTCACGTTAGCTGTTGAAATTTCTTGATCATTAATTGATTGATTGGGAGTTTATGGCGCATCAGCATCTAAGGCTGCATTAAAGGCCGACCACCAGACTCGAGATTCTGCAGCAGAAGATCCTCCTCACCATGGGGAGGAGGAAACAGGCAACAGTGGACAGGGTAGAAGGGGGAGGGGAAGAAGGAGGGAAAAGTGGAAAGCATGAACTGGTCGTCGGTCTTTAAGCTTAGACTATTGCAGTATGGGGTTAAGGAGAGGAAAGAGCTATAGTAGTGAAATACAGTAATCCCTTATTATAACGAAATCGCTTTTTTCAAATTAATGCTTTTATCGAAGTTCAACGTGGTCCCGACCGAAATGCATGCATTTTTAAGGGGGACCACTACTCCGAAAGGTTAACTTTTGAACCGTTTGCTTATTTGTATAAAATTTGCAGGGTGTACTCGTAGCATTGAGAAAGGATGCTGCGCAAAATTTCAACCTTATAAATTTATCCCACGATGAGTTACATAAATATACATCATACAAAAAGTGCATCCGCTAAGGCTAAGGAAAATTATAGTTTAGAAGCGGTAATGAAAATGGCCAGTTTTTTGGTGGAACATACAGTAGAATACTTGCTTTAAACGGCTATAAAAGAAATTAGAAAAATTACTAAACTTCTCAATAAAAAATAAAAAAACATTTTTTTCTGCTGTGCATTTGATTAAAGAAATATCAACATTTCATAACAAAAAGAAAAGAAAAATTCTGAAAGTAAGTTCACAGTGACATTCGCCACAAAATTTCAATACAGAAAAACCCAAATCTAGCTACACATATAATTTAATTATGAAATGATAGCATCTTTGAACCGAGATTAGACACCAAAAAGTGAAGCTCAGTTACAATTGTTTGCAGTTTCAAGATCGCACAGGTATGTCAATATGCAATAGCTCAATTCGGTTTCGTGTGATCCATTTTTTGTGCTCACCCACTGCCGGGTGGAAGTTACGAGCTCTTTCCGAAGGCATTTGAGTTCACACGGACGAACGTTTACAAACTTTTTGGGAAGTATTTGGGATCATGCCCGCAATCTTTTACAGTAAGTTTATTTCAGTTTACAGCTACAAATGTTTACTAACTTTTTCCGAGCCAACCATAGTTCGCACCTACGAACGTTGGCGCAAAAAGTCGGAAGATACCTAAGCACTTCTTATGAGTTGTGAATGCGAAAGCATGAATGTCGGACAATGTGGATGCTAGAGGCGGCGCCATGTTCATCGGCGCCGAGACGAGCAGAAGCACCGCCAACGATGTGGATGATGGAGGCGACGATATATTGGTCGGCGGCGAGACGAGCTGAAGCCTCCAACAAGCGCCAACATGTCCGTTTTAACCGGCGCGGGGCCTCGTAGTGGCATAGGGTTGCGGCAGTTAGTTTTATCGGCACGCTGGCTGCACGGACACGCAGCACCATCTGGCGGCGGTCGTTGAAACTGACGCGCGCAGCGGCCAATGAGAGCCTCGTCGCCGCACGCCAGCCAATGGGACTTTTGGGATCAGGGAAACTAGGTGCCGTTTTTGCGCTTCAAACTGATGACGTCGGCTCGCCCTATGGGAAAGTTAATGCTTCGCATTAATAAATTGTTTCGCGACAGCCACCATCTGCCTCACTTCTAGCGCCCCCGGATGGCGTACTCCTTCCTTACCCTTTTCCGGATCGCACGTTTCATTTCCCCGGTCACCCGAAAAACGCATCGACGAGGTTCTACTGTACAGTACAGCGAAACCTTCCTTCCCGATTGATCGTGCCGGCGTGTTCTCTCGTAAAAAGTAGCGAGCAGTTGCAAAGCGCTCCGTCGCGCCCAACCACAAACGTGTGCCTCAATACTTGGACCTCCGGACGGCACCGAATTTCCTGAGGGTGTGTTGTAGGGGAGCGACGGTGGGGAGCGCACTCACTGCTTGTAGAGGGGAGCGGTGGTGACCACCGCCTCGTCCACGTCGACGGCCCCCTGGCTCTCCATCTTGCGGACGAGCTCCTTCATCTCCTCGTTGCGATCGCGCAGCGTCTGCAGGTTCGACTGCCGGAGAAAAAGGCGCCTGTATTTCCGTCCTCCGCGCGTAGCCGACACGCTCACCGAGGAGAAATAAAGCGACGCTCTTGAGTAATTTCATTACGACAGTTTTCCACGTCACGCTCATCTTTGACCATTTGCAATTTGTTTTGCTTCAGGTTAACAAATTTGGCGGTGTTCTCAGCCGACCTGACAGACACAAGCAGATGTCTTAAATTCTGCCATGTTCGAACGAAAGACGTCTGCATCCCCGGCACTGAAGACGTTGCGGGGCCGTGACACAGGAATCCGTAACGAATTCCCGCGTGTTTATCGTATGGTGAAACACGAATTTGCGGTGTCCGCGATCTGCGGTATCAGTTCCGGCATCACGTGGTTTGTAGCCAGTGGCAGGGTGCATTCATTTTGGATGAAGTTTTGCTGTGACTTTTGCTTTTGGCTGGGTGTTCTTTCGAAACTTTACGGTGCCGTAATATCCTGAGACACCCCCAAAAAATAACCCGCCCCTTTTTTTTACTTGATTTGCAATATTTTTTATAAACACCAAAAGACAGCCCACTTTCAGTAATTGTAGTGTTCGGATGAATGATGGCCTCGACATAAATGCGGCTAGTTTGCTATGGCGGGATATAAGCGAACGTTGCTGACTGGGAAGTACAGTCATCTTTGCTTCTTTGCCCTCGCCACCATAACAAGCTTGGAAGGGGCACGACCTAAAAATAGAAATTTTTAGACTTTTCTTGACTGCACACTGAAAGTTAACTTACTCCATATTTTCACCCCATTTTCTCTCGATATTAGGTGGGCTATCTGTCAAGGTATTACGGTAGGGTATAATAGTTTTGCCCCCTGTAATTGTTATTTAGGAATGTAATGCAGCAAACGGAACTGAAACCATATGAGTAGTTCTCTACATATCCTCTGCACAATCGAGCCAGATGACAGAAAAACATGCTTTGAGAAAGATGAGAAAGAAGGACAGCATTATGTAGTACTGCCCACATTATCACATCATGTAGTACTGCCCACATTATCACATTATGTAGTACTGCCCTAGGAGTTACTTAGAAGTTAAGGAGTCATACTTATATGAGGGAACACTAAAAGTAATTTAGGAACATTAACAGAAAAAAGTTTCAAGAGGTTTGATTTTGGAGTAGGTAACCTCTCTGCCACTAACAATTGGTGGTAAGTCCTCGTGAGATACACAAACATAATTAGACAAGTTATCGGAAAACATTTTTCACAGCTTCACAAACGCTTTGACACTTCCCAACAATAGAATAAAAAAGTAATTTGAAAATTATTTCGTTCATTAAAAGAAAAAAAGAACAGAAAACATTTAATGTTTATTAATATTTTGTTGTAATTTGACATGAAACGGAAAGAATGGATTCAAGCTTTCTGTGACATGTCATTAAGAAGTAAACGATCAAAAGTTTATTGATTAAAAAATTAGTATCAACATTCCCTGTCTATCATTTGCCAGTTGTGAAATCTTGATATGTGATTGCTAACGCTTCAATTTCTACCAAATGTGTACAATTTGACGAGATTAGGGGTTCTATCTTTTTTCTCTGCATGAAATCACACATTTTGGTTTAAAGCGTGAAAACGTGGCCTATTCTTGAAGTCTTTGTCTGATAGGGTTGCACAAAGAACGTAGTTCTTCATGGCTGTAGCTCAACTGCTTTGAGACTTACTTTTAACCAAACTACCTGCACTCGTGTAATTTTCAAAATTCGGACAAAAAACTGTGACTAGCGACGGAAAGAGCGTGGGCGAAGAGGAAAGCATGTGCAAAGGCTCGCTCGTTTCCCCGGGCAACCGGTTGGTGCGGCGTGGTTGCTCAGGCAACCGAACCCGTGACCAGTGGGAGCACACGCTCGAATCATGTGGTCGACTGAGCCAGGATGGCTGCTGTATGCTCCGGATTTTGATTTTGTACGCCTTTTGATGGCGCTGTAGACATATCATCAGTGCCATTTTAAAGGGAAGTACCTTTCGAATGCGCCCGTGGTCTGGCGATTGGCTGCTCCTATTCGCAATAAAAAATTCTTCAAACTTGCGCATTTTTAGTTGCGTTTTTGTGGTGCAATTATTACTTTGTTGCTAACTGTGTGCCAATTAGGAACCCAGTACAGTAAAGAAATTTTACTGGTTGGTTTATTACAACTAAAGGATAAAAAAGATAGCTTCACAAACTCTAATTTTTTCTCTTCTGAAACCTGCATTTTTTTCCAACTTTTATTTTCAGATTTAAATTCCTCTGCACCTTTTATCTGTAACAATATACGATTGACAGAAATGTTTAAACACTTTACTGGTTTCAGAGGCCTAAAAACATTTATACCTAAAGTGAAACCGACTTAAAAACTACCACTGTCTCTTTGCCACCAAACTACCTTGACCCCGAGATTAAGCGAGCTGACAATGTGATTCATGCTGAAACATTGCATCTAGGACGTTGTATTGCGACTCCAGCGAAATCGACGCCGCGTAGCGGCAGCTCGATTTCGCTGGAGAGGAGGTCGTTTCGACTCTGTTGTCTGCTATCGCTGCTTGGTTCTCGTAGGCAGCATAGAAACAAACTTCGTTTCCAGTAATTATTTTTATGATTACGCCGTGTCATTCCTACGCACTGACTAGAAGAAGGTATCTACCGTCGAAAAATCGCTTTGCTTTCAAATGTAACACTGATTTTACACTGCAGTGCAGGAATTTGTGGTGGTCCGCGTGCTGAACGACGAAAACGACCTCCTTTCGTCCGCCATTTTGCCTGAGCAGCGCGCCCTCTATAGTTCGCTAGAGTCGCGAATACCATCTGCCAAATCTGAGCAACAAAACATCCATTTACCCCGGTAACTAATGAAGCCTGCATGTCAAGAAATCAAGCCTGCCTCACCTGCTCCCTGTCCATGCGGTTGATCATGTCCTCCAGCCTGGTCTTGCCCGAGTTCAGCTCGTCGTGGGTCTTCTTCAGCACATCCATCTCCGCCTGCGGACAGAGTGGGGCTTCCTTCACAAGCTCGGTTGCACCTGAATCGGCAACCTCAATCTCACGTGTCCATTTCAAAAAAGGTTTTCAGAAGCCCCAGAGTTCTTCAGTGCACTAACGGGGGCTTCTTGAGAATGCCCTGAGGTAGATTTAACCGCCTAGCAACTTAAAAGGCCTACTGCACCTGTACCGCGACTGCCCGCACACTTCCACCCCTGGTGGTCGAATCAATACAACGGGGCAGCACACGGGGGTTCCAGCCGCCGTCGCATTTATTTCATGCAAATCGCCCCATGTGTCGCTCCAGCGTGACCATTTACCTTAAATTTGTTTCCTTTTGCCGAGAAAATTTGTAATAACAATCACTTATTCCTCACACTTTCTGTAAGCTTTTTCTCAAACGAGAATATTAGTAAAAACAAAAATTCTTCGTAGTGGTTACAATAACATATTCGACATGCACGGAAATGGGCCGTGCTTTGATTCTACTTTGTTAACAGGCCTTTTCATAATAGAGCCCCTTGTTATAAAGGTACTGTGTTTTAAGGGTTTAGGTTTCTTTGAATTCGGGGGTGTTTTTCAGGGTTTATTTCTATCCATTTCATTTCATTTCATTTCATTTATTTGACCCTTAAATGCCCACAGGGGGCTTTACATAAGGGGGGGCAAATTTAAACATTCAAAATATCACAAACAAACAAAAGACTAGGGTGTTAATGAACGCGGGCAAACAGGACGCTAGGTGGTGACGAGAGAGGAAATGGCAGATCTGAAGTTATTGCATTCTGTGATGCTCACAATAGGTTCCGGGAGGTTGTTCCAATCAGTAATAGCCAATTGTAGGGGAGAAAATTTGAAGAGGTTAGTCCTAGGCGTAGTCAGTTGAATTTTGAGTGGATGGTCAGTGCGGGGGAGATGTGGGTGGCCGGTGGGCAGTATTCATCTTTTTTTAAAGGAAAATTATAATATATTTTGTGCAGGTGGGTAAGACGTGATACTTTTCGCCTGTGTTTTAAAAGAGGGAGGTTTAATTTTGCTTTCATATCGGTAACACTTGTAGGCTGATAATTGCGGAGAATGAAACGTGTAGCCCGGTTCTGAACAGCTTCCAATTTTTCTTCCAGATACAACTGATGGGGGTTCCAGACAATGGATGCATACTCGAGTTGAGGACGGATGAGAGAATTGTATGCGATGAGTTTTGTTTCTTGCGTGGCCTTATAAAGATGGCGCTTTAAAAATCCCAAACTTCTATTTGCTTTCGCTGATATGTAGTTTATATGAGGCTCCCATGATAAGTTATGGTTAAAGTTGATGCCAAGATACTTGTAAGATGTTACTTTTTCAATTGGTATGCTAGAAAGTGAATACCGTAAAATCCCGTAAGGACGCCCACGCAAAATGAAGAGATAAATGGTGAATAACATGTGGTGAGGCTATCTTTGGGGATGCCACAGCAAGACTTTATCTAAATATTATATAAGCGCTGGGGCACCGCTACAAACCACGTGACGCAGGAGCTGATACCGCAGATCGCGGACACGTCAAATCTGCGTTTCTCGTGCGATAAACGGGCGGGAATTCTCCACAAACTCTGTGTCACGGGGAAGGATGCCACACGTGGCCGACGCAGCAGATTCGTGTTTCACGGTGCGAAGGACTTGCGGAAACCCGCCGAGAACTCGCGTCTCACGGGAGCGGATACCGGAGATCGCGGACGCAGCAGATTCAAGTTTCATGGTGCAATAAAGACGCGAGAACCCGCTACAATCTTGCCTATCACGGAAACCGATATCACGCGCAGATCGCGGACAAAAACACAGAAATAAGCAACAAAGTCGCATGTCACAAAAACAAATACCGCAGATCGCGGACGCTACGAGAATCGCATTTCCGATGCAATATACACGCGGGAACAACTCGCGCGTGTTACAGCCAAAAATCGATATGCGCGCGCCGCTAGTGCGGACAAAAACGCGGGAACCTGCTACGAACTCGGGAGCGGATACCGCAGACGTCGCGACGCAGCAGATTCAGCAGTTCCGCGATGCCAATACGCACGCGGGAACTAGCATGTTACGCGAGCCGATATCGCGCGCAGATGCGCCCGGCAGCAAACGGAACCCGCTATGAACTCGCTTCTCGGACACGCTGGTACCGCCGATCGCGCCGTTGATGCGCGATTCCCGTCGGCATCCCTTGACGTCCAACGGGAATTCGGGGTGGGAGCTGTTTAATTTTTATGTTACAGATATTGAGCCAGAAATACAGGATGGGCGATCTCTCGGGGGAGGCGCCCTTGCGAATTTTACGGTAGTCTATCTGAGTAATGTTTTTTTTAGTAGTGAAGTTAAGAAATTTTGTTTTGTTAACATTGATCTCCATTTGCCACTCTCGACACCACGCTTGAATTTGTGACAAGTCATTTTGCAAAAGGGTACAGTCAGTTACACTCATTATTTTTCTATAAATCACGCAGTCGTCCGCATACAATCTAATAGTGGAATTCAGAAGATCCGGCAGGTCATTTATGTAAATTAGAAACAACAATGGACCCAGCACGGTTCCCTGCGGTACTCCCGATTTAACAAGTTTTTGTGACGAACGATTGCTGTCTATAATAACGTTATGTGTTCTGTTTGAAAGGAAGTTTTCAATCCAGTTTATAATGGACGTTTCTACTTTAAGTGCTTTTAATTTTTGGATAAGACGGCAATGTGGGACTTTATCGAACGCTTTTTTAAAATCAATGAAGATAGCATGAGTTTCATGTTTTTTATGGAGGTTATGGTGGATATCCGTTAAAAATTCAAAAAGCTGAGATTCACAGGAGTACGACCGCCGAAAACCGTGCTGGTTTGTAAAGAGTATATTATTAACACATAAATAATTTATTACATTAGAATAAACAACATGTTCTATCAATTTACTTACAACAGAGGTTAGAGATATGGGTCTGAAATTGGTAGGGACATCTTTGGCGCCATCCTTAAAAATCGGGACAACCATCGCAGATTTCCAGTCGGCCGGAACAACACCAGAGTCCAGGGATTTTTGAAATATGCGGGATAAGAGCACACTAGATATGTCACTTGTAATCTTGAGCAACTTTGTAGTTATAAGGTCAGGACCGGGAGCCGAGTTTGATGGTAAATTTGATATTAATTTTGAAATTCCGTCATTTGTTACAATGATCTGATCCATTTGGGTGGTTATAAGATATTCTGGGCAGTAAGAGGGTAATGGAAAAACTTCATCAGTGAACACTTCACTAAAGAAAGCACAAAACAGTTCACAGGTCTCGGCGGTCGGTAAACTTTTTCCAGAGGCGTCAGTCAAGCTGACCGAGTCCTTTACTTGCTTTGGATTCACAGCGGACCAAAACTTTTTGGGGTTTGTTTTCATTATATTACAAAGATCATGGTTAAAAAACTTATCTTTCGCATTTTTTATTTCATATTTGCTAGTTAAATAACACTCCTTGTATTTTAACCATGAAATAGCAGTCTGAGACGCCTTTGCGGCACGAAAGAGCCTATTCTTTTTATTTAGCAACCTCTTCAAACGTGCTGAAAACCACGGGTTCGAAAACGACGTGTGAATGGTTAGTTTCGGAATAAATTTGTCACACAACTCAAGCAATTTACATTTAAACAAAATCCAGTTTTCATTCAGAGACCTAGAGTCAAATTCCTCTAAAAACCAAGCTGAAAATAGCGTAAAGTTTTGGTTAATAGCGTCGAGGTTTGCCCTAGAGTAACTGGAAATTGTTTTTGCCCGAAGAGGTTGCTCACATGATGGAATTAAAAGTTCAACATTAATAGATATGTGGTCACTTAATGGTTCCATATACACAGTATTTGCAACTAGATTGGGTTTTGAAATAAAAAAAGGTCAAGCATGGCTTCACCACGACTGGGTTTATTAACTATTTGAGAAAGCGCAAAAGAGTATATAACGTCAACAAAATCCCGAGACTGTTTTGGAAGGTTCTGCCACGATAAAAATGGTATTTTATCAGACAGAATGGACCACTTAATTTCAGGGTAGTTGAAATCACCAGAAATAACAAGTACATCATTTGGGTATAAAAGAATAAGAGACTCGAGAAAATCATGAAGTAGCGGAGCAAAATCCAGAACACTTGGGGGCTTATAGCAAGCAACTACAATGATAAACATGGTAGGCATTTTTATTCTAACCCAAACAGCTTCAAAGGTTGGAACAGTATCGGAACAATCAATGCGGTATGTCTTTTTGACTGCTACAAGCACACCTCCTCCCTTTCGGCCTGCTCTGTCATTACGAAAAATAAAATGTGAGGGGTGTATGGTTAGTTCCGAGTTTGAGATATCATCTGTGAGCCAAGTTTCTGTTAAAATGATAACGTCGGCTGAGCATGACTGGACTGCCGACAGAAGGTCGTCCTGCTTTGCATAAACACTTCTAGTGTTGGCAACGAAAAATTTAGACTTGAAACGGGGCGAGGGCAGCTTTCAGGGGAGGAGGAACGCGGTGGATGATTGTGGGATTGCTATGCAGGGAGTGGTTTCACTGAGTTAGATAGTTTATCGTAAATGTACATCAGCACGAAATGAAGCCCGAACGCCGGAACGCGTGGCCGTTGATACAGGCTGCTCCACTGGAGGGCCCTGAGAACTAATGAACGGCGCCGGAGTGCAGGGATGCGGGTCCTACTAAGATGAGCTCGACCCTTGCGCGGCACGTCTGGGAGTTCCGCGTTTCACCGGTGGCGCGCTTTATAAGCAACGTCACATCCGATACAAAGCACTGTCACTCACTTTGTGTATCGAATAAACAACATATCACTTCAGCGCTGTCATTCATTATCGCTTTGCTATCGCAAAGCAGAGTCAAAGTAGAAACATAATCGTGCACAGAATACCTGTAGCTCTTGATGACGTGTCACCGGAACCACGCTAGGGTTTCAGTAACAACAATGTCAAAACAGTTTCTGAGAAAGTGAGAGGGCATAAACGGAAGTAAATTTGAATTTGTTCGTTGACATACTTCTATGGATAGTCTGTTTGCTGGCGACAGACTGATGCCGATGGCTCAGATTATTAGCAATGCGCATGTGGTACTGTGAGATTATGAGTCGACTCGGGAAAAAGCAGATTGACTTACAGGTTACGTGTTTGAACTACCGATATGCCAGGCGTGATCGAATCCGGCGTGGAATAAATGCATCACCCTGTCGAGCAGTGGCCTATCGAAAGAGCTATCAGCCAGGTGAAGTGACGCGTGGTCGGTAAAGTTTATGCGACAGAAGTGAGTGAGGCGTGAAACGTTCTGCGACGATGGAGTAGTACGGCGTAGCTCTGCTCGGCGTTTTAGTGCTGTGACGCTGGAATGACGTGAATAATCATTAAAATATGAAGCGAGCAGGGAGTGGTTTCACTGCACGTTGGATTCGGGTTTCACTCGTAAATGTACTTTAAGTTCCCCATTATCAACTTGTCATGCCGAAGCTTAAAATCTTGCCCCTTAGATTTTGCAAACGTGACAAGTTCTTTTCTTGCATTACGGACATCGATTGAATAATCATCACTTAACCGGAAATTAGTTCCCTTTAGTTTAAACGCCTTTGACAAGATCAGCTCTTTTTCTTTTGTAGGAGTTGAATTTTACAATGAGAGGCCTCGGAGACGCCCGGTTTTCACGAAAAGAGCCAAGCCTGTGAGCACGCTCGATAGCAGCAGGGAGAATAGTGACGCCAAGCAATTCGTTGCAAAAGGCAATAACGCTTTCCTCAGATTTTGCCCATGTTTCACCGCGAACGTCAGGAAGGTTGAAAAACAAAAGATTCTTACGTCTAGACTGGTTTTCTAGGTTTTCACATTTCTGCATTACACGTTCAAGGTCTGCACTGGCTCGTGCATTCATTGTGGAAATTGAAGCGACTTCATCTTTTATCACTTTTAAGGCAGAGACATCTCGGTCAATAGCGTTCATCTGCGTCCTCAAGTCCCCAAGAACTTTGTCAGTTTCTTTTTGCTTTTCTTGTAATGACTTTATCTCATTTAAAATTGCAGCTTGACCTGCAGAAAGGCTGTTTAACGAGGCGAGAATCTGAGGAAGCGGGGAGATGTCCTCAGAAACAAGGGTATCCGGGCCGGGATTAGTTTCAATATCCCCAGACAGTAGAAGCAAGTTTGCTACAAAATCAGCGATAGATGACATTTTCGCAGCACACTGAGATAAATTACGCCAGATAAGAATCAAACGTTTGTACACGTCGGGAGGGCACGACACCGCAATCACACAGACATTGTTATCTCGGTAAGACGTCGAAAAAACACCAACCTGAGAAGTAACAGGGTATAAGTGACGCATCCTAGTTTCGGTGCCGTGCCCAAGTAGCTCCGATGAGTGCAGCCGGTTTTGTAGTCTCGCCACGCCCACTTCGTCAGGTGATACCGGCAAGTGTTGCCAGTTGAACTTTACAGAGTCCGCCAGAGTTGACGAAGACGGTGCCAATCCACAGCACTGCCAAGTCGACGGGGAAAAGCGGTGGTGTACCGCGGCGGGTCCGGTTAGGACATCGTGCGCGGTAAAAATCGGCGAGGCCAGCAGCACGGTGAGGATGACACTGGCAGCAGCGACCTGAGAAGTAACAGGGTATAAGTGACGCATCCTAGTTTCGGTGCCGTGCCC